>CAJVQA010010505.1:0-11339 GCA_910591915.1 Cetraspora pellucida | reverse complement strand
TACAAGTGTTTTTAGACGAACGATTTTTTAGTTAATTTTTGTGCAATGGATTTGCAGAAAGAGTTTTTTTTTTTTTTCCCTATACTCTATTTTAACTATCTTTGAATCTAGTATTTTAATAAACAATTTTCAACAAATTGCTAACTACAATATATAATTATCAGAGCTTTACTTCTATACAGATAACTCTGTAATTAACTTAAACACATCACAATGCTCTATAAATATTGAATAAGCTCAAATTTCAAACAATATTATAATGTATACATTTTAAATCCAAACAAAATACTAGCTCTATTTATTTAAGTTTAAACTTACTACTATTCTATCTACTCTTATTGCTACTTCTAAAAACTATATTATACATATATACACTAACTTACAGTTGGTAATTTTTAAATATTACAATTTTTCAAACTCAACTTATACTTTATTTTATACATATACATCATACTTCTTATTATGAAATACACTTATTAATTTTATTAAATTATACAATATTCATATTAATTTTTATGAAGTTACTGCTTACCAAAGATGATCAATACAATAATCTTGCAAATTAATTTGCATGCAACTATTACAATTTGTTATATTTTACCTTTATATCTTATAATATTTATAATCCTATATACACTTTAAATTTTAAAAACTTTTCTTAGAACTACCTATTTATTGCAGTATCTGCACAATATGTTATGCATATATTTATGTATTATAAATTATATAAAACCACTTTCAAAAATGGTACAAATTTTTTTACCAAGTTAATTGGCAAGCTATCTAGCTATATATTAATAATCAAAAAATCTTAAACTTTTGTACAACTTTCAGTCTTCTATTCTTAAATAATTCAAAATTAAATTTCTACTAAATAATTTTTTTACTTTATATATTTTATAAAAGATATTATTTATATTTACCAATTTGACATCAATATTACCAAATCAGTTATCATTTTTATTGAACAACCTGCCTATCTAACCAATTACTACATAGTCTTATAAACATTTTACTAAAACATACTTTCAACACTAATATGCTTATTACTATATCAAATACTATAATTAACTTATATAATAAAATTAAGTTGCTAAGTAGATGACTATTTACAGTTTATCAGATGCATCTTCAATTTTCTTAACTTTAATAAATCTAATATTAAATAAACTTATCAATATTATTGCAAGTCTGTTATCTAAAAAAATAGCTATAACACTTATTATAAAGTTCTTTCTTTATCTTAATCAACAAATTTATCATAAAATCTAGATTTCTTATTATATTTCAAAATTTTTAGCTCAAACTCCTGAACATAACTTATTATTAAACTCTGTCTTACTTTTATCATATTCTTTTTTGTTCAACTTTATTAGTTTAAAAATAAACACTTGATATATCTAATAAATTAAATATTAAACTAATCTTCTATACATAATTACTAACACTCAAATCTAGGTGAGTTTTGGCCACTCTAGTTAGTTTAAATTACAGATAAATTAGTCTGAGTTTCTATTCTTTTTATAATATTTTAAAAGTAGAATTATACTTTATATAAAATCTTAATTAAATATTCAATAAAAATAGAAGCATGGCCTTATTATTAATATTAAAAAAAAAAGTTCAAATTATGTTTACAACTGTTCTGTACCAACACTGTACTAAAGTACTAGAAATATACTATAAAGTAATACTAGAGTTCAAATAAACTTTGCAAAGACATAACTCTGTTAAGGTCTATAAAGTAGATAAGTAAACTAACAAAAGATCTTTTGAGTTTTATTAGCAAATAATAAGCTCTAAAATATGCAACAGTCTGAATATTAGTACAAAAAATAATAAAAATCAAATTTAAATAGTTCTTAATATAAAATAGCAAAAAGTTATTTATTTTAGAATAAAATAGTTAAAGTTATATAATATAAGTACTAATTATAAATAGGCCAAAAAGGTTAAATAAGACACCTATAAGTAAAAGTTAGATATAACAAATAGTAAATAATTTTAAAGCAAAACCTTTAAATAAATAATAACTAAAGTTGTATATATGCTAGCTATATTATTATAAACTAAAAATATATTTAAAAAATATTGCTAACAGATAAAACAAATTTGACTAAATAATTAATTGCTTAATAATAATAATAATAATAATAAAACTTAGTTTTATTAATAATTTTATATATTATTAAATTATTTATTAAATAAAAAATTTAATATTAATATATTATATATATATTTTATTAAAACTAATATTTATTTTTTATTTTTTTTAAGCTAAAGTTTATGCTTTTAGAAAATAATATTTTTATTTAAATTTATAAAAAACAGATACCTTTAGAAGTTTTCTATATATAAGAATAAGTTAATAAAAATATACTAAATCTTTTTTAGTAAAATATATTTGCAATTTTTAAACAAAGATAACTTAACAAAAGATTATTTAAATTTAATAAAAAATGTTTTAAATAAATCTATAAGATTTTAAAATTAATTTAAAAATAAAAATTATTAAATATAACTAAGTTTTTGCTAAGTTATTTGAATTTAAAGTTTTAAAAAAATTTATTTGAAAAAAATCTGATATGTTTCTATTAACTCATCTTAATATATATATTATCAGACAGGTAACAAAAATAATTATTAATTTTTTTTGTCAAAATTAAGTTATATTATATGATATATAGCAGCATATAAGTAAAATTAACTAAGCATAATCTGGTAAAGTTAATACAAATTATAAATTTAAAGAATTTAAATAAAATATCTAAGTAAGGGTATTAAATATAGCAACTGATAGAAAATTCTTAGATGAACTTTTTAAATAGGTAATATAAAAAAGTTATATATAGTCAGTTGTATATTCTTTTTGTAATAGTTTTTTTTTTTTTTTAAAAAATAACCTCTTTGGTCTTTTAACTTTTATTAATCACTTATTGGTATTGTAGTTCAATGAATCATTATAGGTGAAAGTACAATTAGCTACATGTGTAACTTTTCTATATTACCTATTTAAAGAGTCTGTCTGAAGGTTCTTCACTAATTGTCATATCTAACACCTCTGCTTGAATATTCTACTTTAAACCCTTTGAATCTGTAACTTGTATTAATTCACTGAGTTATACCCAGATGCTCGGATCATTATTTCAACCTTAAAACTAATTTATCTTCAAGGTAAATCCTCCAGAGCCTTCTGTACCTATTTTTACAACTAATCTAGATATAGCTATAGTAGAACCAACACATATAATTAGAGCTAACTATTAAACCACTATGCTCTTGTAGAGTTTACTTAGACTTTAGCATTTACTTTATAGCATAACTTTAGTATTTTAGTATACCTCTGCCTTTTCATCTGTCTTTTTATCAAACTTCCAATTCAGATAGCTTGTGTAGAACTATGACTAGTCTATTGATATATCAGGTTAGCCCAATATTCTTTTCCTTCAGTTTATTCTGGCAGCCTAGTTGGTGGTACTTCCAAAACTCCTAACTCAGAAATTCTTGCCTGTCCAGCTACTATGACTGGGTACTATAACCTTAGTATCTGTTTCTTTAGGCTAGCCTTTACAGTAAGGCTGTCTAAGATCTAGCTACCTTTCTACTTAGGTCTTCTTAAATGGATTTCTTGTTATCTAATTTCAATGGATTTACATAGCTACAAAGACTTATCTAGTGTTTGCACTGCCTGATTTGTTAGTTTGCATTTCTCTGTATAATGCAATATTTATACAGATGCCTTATAATCTGCCAGTCATACTGGTGTGACTGCCATTACAGATATCCTAACCTAATTATTAGTAACAATAGCCATAATACAAATATTATATAAGTGATTATTCAAATTTTCGCTATCAATAGAATTTGAACACCCAACCTACCACTTGGAAGGTTGATAACCTGACTACTTTACTAGGTTGCTACACCTCTTTTTGTAATAGTTTTTAAAAAATTATGTTATTTAAAAAGTATTAATAAAGTTAAAAGATCAAAGAAGTTACCTTAATACAAAAAAAATAAAATAAATAAAATTAACTTAAAAAAAATTATATATTATTTATTATATATATGCTTAATAATAATTTTACTAAATAATTAATATGATTATATAAAGTTTTTTTAAAAGGATGTGATAACTTAGTAAAATAATTAGGTTGTCAATCCTTCAAGTAGTAGGTTAAGTGTTTAAATCTTATTAATAGCAAAAATTTAGATAATAACCTATGTAATATTTGTATTACAGCAACTGTTACTAATAAGTAAATTAAGATTTCTGTAATAACAGTCACATCAGCATACTAGCAGGTCATAGGGCATCTGTATAACTTGGTACATAGAGAAATGCAAACTGACAAATCAGATAATGCAAACACTAAATAAGTCTTTGTGATCATATAAATCTATTAAAATTAAATAACAAAAAGTTCATTTAGAAAGATCTGAGTAGAGAGGTAGCCAGATCTTAGATGGCCCAACTGTAAAAACTAGTCTGAAGAAACAGATACCAAGGTCATGTTATTCAGTTGTAGTAGCCAAACAGGCAAGAATCTCAAAGTTGGGAGTTTTAGAGATACTACTAACCAGGCTATTAAAATGAACTGAAAAGAAAAGATATTGGACTAACTTGATATACTGATGAACTGGTTATAGTTCTACACAGCCTATCTGGATTGGAAGTTTGATAAAAAGACTAAACAAAAGACAGAGATATACTAAAATACTAGGGTTATGCTATAAAGTAAATGCTAGGATCTGTATAAACTCTACAAGAGCATAGCAATTAAATGATATAATTCTAATTGCAAGTGTTGGTTTTGTTATAGTAATATCTAAATCAGCTGTAAAAATAAGTACAGAAGGCTCTAAGGAGTTTACTTTAAGGATAAACTAGTCCTAAAGTTGAGATAATAATCTGAGCATGACCTAGTAAGTTAATACAAGTTATAGGTTCAAAGGGTTTAAAGTAAAACATCTAAGCAAAGATATTAAGTATAGCAATTGGTAAAGAGTCTTCAGATGAACTTCTTAAATAGGTAATATAGAAAAATTATATATATAGCCAATTGTACTCTCTTCTGTAGTAGTTTATAAAATCATATTATCAATAAGTTGTTAATAAAAGTTAAAAGACCAAAGAGGTTACCTTAATACCAAAAAAAAAATATATATATAAAGTTTTTTTTATAATGTTTTGCAAAACTGATTATGAAATTTTATATAAAAAATATTATGCTAAAAAAAATTTATACAAAAAAAAAAAAAAAAAAAACTCTTTTTACCAATTTCTAGTTTTAAAGCAGAGCAGAAAACAAACATAAAATATGACCAAAACAGAATAGCAAACAGTCTTTAGGCTCTTAAGAAAAGAGATTATGTTTAAAAATACATAAACTATAAGAAAAGTGTACAGTAAAAAATATATCTCTAACAAACTAAACTTGGTTTAAGAAAATTTTTCTTTTTTTTTAGTATAAAACTCAAAAGTTTGAGGAAGTATGATTGACTCTGTAAAACAGAAAGAAAACACATGACTAACTAAACAACAACAAACAACAAAGTCATATTTTTAATTAAAAAATAGATAAATAGATTAGTAGTAGATAGTAATATAATATAAAGTGCATATGAATAACTTAAACAGAAAATAGTACAATATAAGCCTAACAAATAGAGCAAATGGATCAGATTAATGACACAGACATTATGTACTACATTAAAAAGGCAGATGATAAAAATCAAAAGTATTTAAATTCTAAATTGTTGAATTAAATTCTAACAATATCTGCAAAAGAATCAAGCAATATAGAACATATAGCAAAGAACCTAGCAATAAACAACCTAAATTATATTATACTAAATGATATACTACTCTATAGACAAATTCTTAAGATTTTGAGTTTAGCAGAAATAAGTTGGCTCAAAGAAGATATAATAAATGAATAGGCACAAAGGCTCAGGCTAATAAATCAGAATCTAAAGTTAGCTAAATATATTATAAACATAAGTAAAGAAATAGAAAAAATAAAAAAACTAAATGACATAGAAAAAATGCAAATATTAATAACAAAAAAAAGATGTCAAAAGGGTGTGGCAATCTAGTGAAGTGAATAGGTTTTTAACCTTTAAGTGGCAGGTCTAAAGTTCAATTCCTACAAATGCCAAATTTTGAAAATTATACCTATGTTATAGTAACTGTCTTTTGGTGATCAGTTGAGTTTTGGGCATTTGTAATCTTAAGTATACCAAGTCAGGCCCCACTTGACATTGGGAGCTTAAGGCATTTATACAAAGTGTAACATTACATGTACATAGAGAAATGTAAAAAACTGGTGTCACATAAGGCTTCAGTGCAAACTTGTAACAAGACTACTAGGCATAGAAGGCTAAAAAACTAAGAAAACAAAAACCTACTTGGAAATCCTGAGTAAAGAGGTAGCACAAACTTTCAATGGTGCTATTGGACTAATGGAAGTCCATGAAACACCTTCATAGGAACTGTTAGATAAACCAGATGACAAGATATATAGATAAGCATATGACCAATCAGACTGCTGAAATTACTGAAGGAAAAGAATACATAAGTATACTATACTGGGCCATCTGGATTAGAAGTCTGGAAAGTCAGTTAGTTCCAAGTTGTGGCTAGTAAAGGATGATAGAAAGAAGTTAGAAAGATGGGTATCAGGGTTTGGGTGAACTTTACAAGAGTAATAGCAGTTTAAGGAATAACTCTAACTGCAAGTGTTGGTCTCAGCCATAGTGTCAAACTAGGTTAGCAGTAAAAAGGAATACAGCTCATTCTGATAGGGTTGCCTTAAGAATAAAAATAGTCTAAGAATTGTAGTTTTATAATTAAATGTGAACAGATCTGAGTTAGTGACCTAGTGAAATTAATACTAGGGTTAGATTAGAGGGTTTAAATAGAACATATAAGCAGGAGTGTTAGATACAGCAACTAGTAGAGAACCTTCGGACACATTCTTTAAATAGGTAATATAAAAAAGTTATACATGTAGCCAGTTATATACTTATTTAATAGTTTAATATAGATACATCTGTATAAAACATATACCTGACATAAGTATTAATAAAAAGCTAGGACCAAAGAGGTCATCTTAATATCAAAAAAAAAATAAAATAAAATAAAAATGTCAAAATGCAGCAAAAAAAGAAACACTTTAAGAAAATCCAATTCAAATGATAAATGTAATTATTAAGCAAATAAAAGAATTTAGCATTAATGCACTCAAAATATACAATAAAAAAATTTTTTATTAAGCATAAACCAAACATCTATAAACAAATCAAATAAAACAGAAAAAGCAAGAGAAAAAAAGATAAAGAAGAACATTGAGATGTTAAAAGATAACATTATTCAAGATATTAAAAAAAATATAAAAAACATCAACAAGAAAATAATAAAATTAAAAAAGAAAACATGACCTATGAAGATCCAATTTTTATAAACACAATTAAGCACAGTCAATGATTGTCAGAAAATAGAGTATATAGTAAGAACAAGTCCTTTAAAGCAAACATGTCATTATACATTTTGCTAGAAGAATCAAGTGATGAAAAAATAAAATATATGCAATGGATTTTAAACAAAAACTATTACATTAAAGCAATTAAAGAAGTTTTTAAAAATAGAAACAACTGGGTAGAAGTAGACTTTAATTGCAAATATAGTCAAGATGTAGTAATAAACAAAATTCAAGAAAAAGAAGGTAATGGCTTAGCTTATTCCAGAAAAGAAAAAAAACAAAGAACCAAAACCTGACTAACAAGTCAAAAACAACAACAAAAAAGAAAACGAAAGACACAAAAATCAATCTAAAAGAAAAGAATTTAAAATAAAAGAAGACTTAGTTATGACAAAAAACAAAATAAATTTATATAACTATTTTACAATATAGGACTTATCTGTGAACATTAACACAAAAGAAATCAAGCATATGTTCAAAAGTTTCAAGAAGATACAAATAATACACATTAAAAGATCTAAATATAAGGCATTAGCAGTAGTTCAAGTAGATCAACTTGCTAATAAAAGCATTTTATAAACTTTGCAAATCAGTGTTTACAAGTTGGCAAGAGTAACCAAAGACAATGAAGATTACACTCAATATGATTTTCAAAGCTTGTTTACAACAAGATTAATAGGGCTTTTTGGCAATGCTTCAGAAGTTTTGTTACTATATTGCTTAAAAACAAGAGAGCCAGATTAGTCTATATGCATTTAATAAAAATAGAAATCAAAGAAGAGCAGCAATAATCATCTTTGCATCAAAAGAAGAAATGAAAATAGCACAATTCAAATTAATAAGATTTAACAATTACTTTTTATATTGAAAAAACTTTTAAGAAAATTGGAATAGAAAAAAAAAAAGTGACAACAATCAAAAACATCCAAATACAGAAGATATGTATATTAATATAAATAAAAAAGAGCAGAAGGTTGAAAAAAAAAATATAATTAAAAGAGAAAACAATAAAAGCAAAGGTGGCAGTCAAATAAAACAAACAAGAAAAGATGATCTCAAACTACAAATGCAAAACCTGCTTCAAAAAATCTTAGAAAGACTAAACAGACTCAAAGTTCAACAAGACATATTAATAAGAAAAATACAACTAAGAACTGAAGAAGGCCCAGCTGATTGCTCCTAAAGGCATCTTAGTTGAACTAATAAAAACAGATAAGAAGCTTGAAGGTTTTTTACAAAATAAAAGAGAAATATTTAAAAAAAGCATATTAACTTTTCATCAAAAAGAAAAAAAAACTAAAAAAAAAAGAAAGAGCAGAAAACATAGAAGCAGAACAAAATTAATTAAAAAAAAATAGAAACAAAGAAAAAAAAAGATTAAAATAGTATATCATAATGTTAACAAATTAAAAACCAAAGAGTAAAAGCTTGAAAATCTGCTTGGCTAGACAGAAAAAAAAGAAATGGCAATATTAGAAGTTGTAAAAATAAATATTACTAAAAAAAAAGGAAGGTTTCTAACATATGTAGCAAACAAAAACTATATAGAATACTGGACAAATGCAGCAAAAGATAAGAAAAAAGAATTAGGTGTAGGAATTCTAATAGAAAAACAATAGAAAAAACATGTAGATGCAGTCAAGAGAATAAGTGAATACATAATAGAGATTATGCTATACTTCAAGCAACTAAAGTTAGTAGTAATAAAAGTCTATATACTACTAAGTAACAAGACAACAGAGAAAAACATCTAACAAAAGATTGTAGAAAAGGTTATTAAATAAAAAAGACAAATATAAGTTATAATTATAAATGATTTTAATCATATAGCAGACAATATATTAGATAGACAACATGCACAATTAGCAAATTTTAAAAGACTATTGATCTTTAATTAGATGAAAAAACAAAACTTTATAGACATATATAGAGATATGCATCCAACAAATCAAAATTATACATAGTCAAACAAGGAAGCTGCAACAAGAATTGACTATATTTGGATATCAAAAGAACTGGCTTTGGGCTTGCAAAAGGCAAACATTGAGGAAACAAAAGAAATTACAAAGAATGATTATAAAATAATAACTACAGAAATATAGATTAAACATATGATAAGAAAAAATAGCAAAACAGAAGTTAAAAGAAAAAGACAATCAAGAACATTATATTTATATAATCAGTCAAAACTAGAGAATTGAAAAAGTTATATGCAATAGCTACAAAAGTGATTAGAAGTAAAAAAAACTTTAAAAAACATATTCAAACAGAAGTGCAAGATATAAAAGAACATATAAACAAAATAAACAATATATAGGATACAATAGAAGATGCAATTATTATTACAGCAAATAAGTATATATCTAAAAAAAAATATACAACACAATGGCAAATAGAAGAACTAGTTGAAAAGCATAACAACAAGAAAAAGATATTGTAAAGCTTCAAAGATTAATTAAATATACAAAGACAAAAAAAAACCAAGAAGTAACAGAAGAAAAAAGAAGTGAAACAAATAAATAATTAAAAGCACTAGGCAACAAAATAGATGCAAAAATGCCAAAATTACAAAGGCATTGGTCACATGTCTGGATAGAAGACATGAAAGGATGGCAAAAGCTTTTACAAAAAAGAAAAAAAAAAGACTGAGAACAAGCATAAAGAAGACAAATAGAAGAAAATATAGACAAGAGATATAAAATGATCAAAACAGACCAAGAGAAAATGCTTGTCAGTCTTTTAAATAAACTATATAAAAAGATAATACTTGATAGGCTTATTAAGCAAGATAAAAAAAAACATATCTAATAACAAAGCTAAAAGAGGTTAAGACAAATGTAGCAGAACATTATAAAATACAGTTTAGAAAAAGAAATACCAAATTAAAAACAATAACAGAAAAATAGAAAAAGATATATAATCTGAAAGAAAGCATTAGAAAGGAATGATATATAAAAGTTAAAAAAAAAATTAAAGAAAAAAAATAAAAAGAGATACTGAAAAAGTTAAAAATAGAAACAGCTTCAGGTATCTTAAATATAAGCTATATACTGATCAAAAGAGCAAAAATGAAAACACAAGAAGTAAGGGTGTGGCGACCTAGTGAAGTGGATAGGTTGTCAACCCTCAAGTGGCAGTTCTAAGGTTCAATTCCCATGGACGATGAATTTTGGAAATTATACCTGTGTTATGGTAACTGTCTCTACTGATCGGTTGGATTTTGGGCATCTGTAATCTTAGGTACACCAAGTCAGGCCCCACCTGATATTGGGAGCTCAGGGCATCTATGCGTAGTGTAATGTTACACAGTACATGTACATAGAGGAATGTTAAAACCGGTGTCGTATAAGGCTTCGGTGTAAACCCATGATAAGACCCCCGGGCATAGAAGGCTAAGAAACCGAAAAGACAGAAACTCACTTGGAAATCCTGAGTAAAGAGGTAGCACAAACTTTCGATGATGCCATTGGACTGATAGAAGCCCATAAAACACCTTCATAGGAACTGTCAGATAAACTGGATGACAAGATGTGTAGAGGAGCATATGACCAACCAGGCCACCAGAATCGCCGAAGGAAAGGATACATAAGTATACTATACTAGGCTATCTTGATTGGGAGTTTGGAGAGTCAGATAGTTCTAAGTTGTGGCTAGTAGGGGATGATAGAGAAGAAGTCAGAAAGATGGATACCAGGGTTTGGGTGAACTTTATAAGGGTAATAGCAGTTTAAGGGGTAATCCTAACTGCAAGTGTTGGCCCTGGTCATAGCGTCAAACCAGGTTAGCAGTAAAAGGGAATACGGCTCACTCTGGTAGGTTTACCTCGAGGATAAAAATAGTCTAAGGATTATAGTC
>CAJVQA010010504.1:0-11340 GCA_910591915.1 Cetraspora pellucida | reverse complement strand
AAATAAAAATAAAAATAAAAAAATAAAAATAAAAATAAAAAAATAAAAATAAAAATAAAAAAATAAAAATAAAAATAAAAAAATAAAAATAAAAATAGTGTATTACAATATTAATAAACTAAAAGCTAAAAGATAAAATTAAAAATCTGCTTAGCTAGGTAGAAAAAAAAGAATAATAACATAAAAATAATAAAAACAAACATTGCAGAAAAAAAAGAAAAATTCTTATTATATAATTAAAATATATAATTAAAAGATATTGGGCTAGTGTAGTATTAGACAAGAAAAAAGGTTCAAATATAGGTATACTAATAAATAAAAAATAAAAAAAAACATGTAAAAGCAGTTAAAAGAGTTAGTACTGTAAATATATAATAAATGTGTAACTATACTTTAAACAATTGAAATTAGTAGTAATAAAAGTATACATCTCACAAATAATAAAATAATTAGTAAGAAAATTTAGCAAAAAATTGTAAAAGTAATGCCAAGCAAAAAAAAATACACAAAAGTAGTTATACTAAGAGATTTTAATTGTACAGTAAACAATGTTCTAGATTGACAACATCTGCAAACAATAGGCTATAAAAAATTGCTAATATTCAACTATCTTAAAAAACATGACTTTACAGATTCATACAAAAGTTTATACTTTATAGAAAAAGCATTTACATAGTCAAATCATAAAGTAGCAACAAGAATTGACTATATCTAGCTGTTAGAAACACTTATATTATGTCTTTAAAAAGCTAGTATAAAAGAAACAAAAGGATTAACATATAGTGATCACAAAATAATAATAAAAAAAATATAAGTAGAACATGCAATTGCAAATTATAATAACACAGAATTAAATAGAATAGAAAAAAAAATAAACCAACTAAAAAATAAAAAAATAGATATAAAATATGATGTAGATATAAAGAACTATATGTAAAATAAAATAAAAGTAGTTATAACTAAAGTAGCAAACAAGCAAATTCAAAAAAAAAGATATTTAACACAAAAAAAAACAAAAAATAAAACTAAAAAAAGTCATAGCAACATAAGGCAAAAAAAAAACAAACTAAAAAGTAAATAAAGAAGAAAAAATTAAAATAAATACCAAGTTAAAAGGTATAAGAAAAGATATAAAAGCAACATTATCAAAGCTGTATAGGCAGTAGTTAAAAGCTTGAATAAATAACATGAAAGACCAATGGTAAATACTTAAAAAGAGTAAAAAAGAAGAATAAGAACATCCAAAAAAATAAATAAAAGAAAATATAAACAAAAGATGCAAAATAATCAAAACTGATCAAGAATAAATAATTATTTGTCTACTAAACAGACCTTACAAAAAGATAATTTTTAACAGATTCATAATGCAGAAAAAAAAAATTAACTTAATAGCAAAGCCAAACACAGTTCTAAGTTGTTTGGCAGAATACTTTAAAAACCAGTTTAGAAAAAGAAAAACTAAGTTGAAAGAAATATCAGAAGAATGGAAAAAAGTATATAAGCCAAAAAAGTAGATTAGCAAAACTTAGTATGAAAATTCAGAAAAAAAAATAAAAAAAAAAACAAAAAAAAATATTAAGAAAACTCAAAGCTAATACAGCTTTAGAAATTTTAGGTATAAGCTATATGCTAATAAAATAAGCAGAAAAAAAGTTACAAGAAATATTCAGAGCCTTTGTAAATCTGGTTTTAAAGAAAGAAGTAATATTAGTAAATTAAAAAATAGCACAAGTATACTTAATTTCAAAAGACAAAAACTGGAATATAGCTTAAATAATATTAAACTAATAGTATTAATTAAGATTTTTAGGAAAGTTGTTACAAAAATAGTAAAAAAAAGACTGGCCAAGATGTTTACAGAAAGAAAAATACTTAAAGGACCAAACTATGCAGGTTTGTTAAGCAATTCAACAGAGTAACTAATACATGCATTAAATATAATAATAAAAAAAAATGCAAAAAAAGAACAAAAAAATGTAAATACTTTTGCAAGACATAAGAAAAACATTCAACTCAGTTCTATTAAAAAGTTTAAAATAGGTTTTCAAAAAAGTCAAAGTATTACAAAAAACAAAAGAATATATAATTAACCTTTTTAGTAAATAGCAACTTAAAGTTATTATAGCTTATAATCTAACAAAAGAAATAACAACTAAAGATAAAATAGATTAAGGAGAAACAATCTTTTTTTTAATGTAATGTCTATTTTATGATCTATTATTGAAGAAAATTCAAAAAATAAAACACTAGGCTATATAGTAGAGCAAAAGATGATAGAAAGAGTATATAGTAATAATATTACAAAGTATAGTTAAGTAATAATAGCATATGCAAATAATACAACATGAATTGCAAACAACAAAAAACAATTGTTAAGAATTCTTAAAATACAAATAGTTTTTTAAAGCTAATAATATTAAAATAAATAAATTTAAATTAAAGCTTATAGTAATAAGCACAAGAATTAAAGAAAAAGAAAAAGAAATTAACTTTAATTAAAGTAAAATAATAGAAGAATCAAAAAACAAGATTGTATAATTATTAAAGATCTGACTAAATAGTAAAATAAGAAAAATACTGGCCTACAAGAAAGCAAAGGAATTGTTAGTCAAACAGTTAAAGACTTAAGATACAAAAAGATGACAATAAGCCAAGTTGTATATATAAATAATACAATAATAATTTCTAAACTAAGATATCTTTTGCAGCTAATGAAGATATTAGAAAAGATAATTGACAAAATATACTAACTGTTAATATATTTGGCTAAACATAAATGCAATATGATGAATATATCAAATAGTTGTACAATTAAATAAAAAGACTTAAAGAATTGTAAATCACTAAGTTAAGAAATAATAACAAAACAAATAAGCAGTTTTTTTTTAAGACTTAATAGAAAAGACAGTTTGGATAATCAAGACTTATAATAGCTCAAGAATACCAAAAAGCAGATATAACAGAGAACATCTGAGACTATAAAAAAGACTAGAAGAGAAGAAATATTAAAAAAACAATTTGGTTTACTAAACAATAGCTAAAGCAAAAAAGATAAGTATAAGTATCAAAGTAAAAAAATATCTATAGAAAGTATATAATTATAGCAAAAAAATAAGAAATATAATAAAAACAGAAACATAGATAATAAGGAGTTATATAATAAATAAATAGAGAATATTATTTATAAATTAGTTTATTGATATAAAAAGTAATAGTCTAATTATATAGAAACAACTAAATAGTCTAAGGATTATAGTTCTATAGTTAAAAGTAAATAGATCTGAATCTGTAATCTAATAAAATTAATACTAGAGTCAGGATAGAGGATTTAAATAGAATATCTAAGCAGGAGTGTTAAATATAACAACTGGTAGAAAACTTCTAGATGGACTTCTTAAATAGGTAATATAGAAAAGTTATACATATAGCCAGTTGTATACTTATCTAATAGTTCAATATAGATATGTCTATATAAAACATATATCTAATATAAGTATTAATAAAAAACTAGGACCAAAGAGGTTACCTTAATACTAAAAAAAAAAAATTTATATAGAAACAACTTAAGAGTCTTTAAGGATTGTCATGTAAAAGAAAAAAAAGCTAAGTGGTTTAGTGAAATAAAAAAAAGATATTAGTAATACAATAAAGTAAAATAATACACAACTATTATAAGATAGGTAGTTATAACATATAGGCATTAAAGATTAAGTAAACAAAAAATATCAGAAGACCAAAAAAAAGAATAGATTATATATGAATCAAAACATAATTAGCAATTCAGCAAAATAACTAAAAAAAGAAAATGTTAGTTGAATATTGGCTAATATACAAAGAAGAAAGAAAAATATTTACAAAAATAAACAAATACAAAGGTTGTAAAATTTAATCAAAACAGACAAAAGACAAATATAAGAGATAAATAAAACAAGACTATAGTATAAAAGTAATTTCAGAGTTACTAATAGAGAAAAGCAATAATAAATCAATTTTACTCTTAAAGGACTTATTCTAAAGTTACTCATATCAACAGTTCAAAACTTTAATATATCATATAAAACTGCCTTCCAAGTTATTATTAATATTTTTCTCAATATTAATGAACAATCATATGAACAATTATGAAAAACATACTGCATTCATTTCTCTAACTGAAAAAAACAACAAAACATACCTCAATCCCAACTAATCAACAAACCTTTAATATCATCTAACTTAGCAACTAGACATACATGTTTTCATAGAAACTATACTTACTCATACCTCTGTAGACTTCCAGATCAACTACATACTCACTCTAACATATGTCCTCTTATTGGCCAAGCAGTTTGCAAAATTAACATTTGGTCTATTCTATAAATCAAATATAGCATATCATTGAATTATATACTAAACATTCAAATCTAAGTGAGCTTTGACCACTCTAGTAGGTTTAGATCACAGATAAATTAGTCTGAGCTTTTATTCTTGAATGTAATTTTTAATTTATTTGTTTTGTACAAATAGTAGTAGCTGTATAGTTAGCAGTTTAACAGTTAGCCCTAATTGCAAGTGTTGGTCTCAGTCATAGCATATATATATGTAACTATTTTAAATTATTAATAAAGATATAAGCAAGGCCTCACCTTAATACCAAAAAAATAATAATAATAAGATCAATATAATATTAGAACAGATATTAAAAAATAGAATAATGAAGAAATAAAAAAAAGAAAAAGAAAAATTGATAAAACTAAAGCAAACAAAAGTACTAAAAATAAAGTTAATTAAAAAACAAAAATTGAATAATATAATTACAGACTGCTTAATAAAGATTCTAGCAAAAAACAAGAAAAGAAACAAGAAAAAATATTTTTTCTACACAGATAGTGTATTATATTAAAAAAAAGAAAAAAATAATATAAAAAAAATAAGTATTGGCTAGATATAAATAAGAAATAAAAGAGACTAAACAGATAAAGAAACTGCATTAAAACTTAAAAAATAACTATTAGCAACAATAGCAGAATTGGCAGTAATATAGGTAGCAATTCTTATAGTACTAGAAAAAAATAATATAAAAGTATATATAAACAGTACTACAGCATTAAGAAATATTAACAAAGCAGTTCAAAATGTAAAAAATAGTAAAATTTTAAAGAAAATGAATACAATATGAATAATAAACATTGCAGCTCTTATTAAGATCAAAACCATTAAAATAGAAATAATTAAAATTAAAAGATACAGTAAAGACAAATAAATAACAAAGCAAACTCTCTTTCAAAAAAAGAAGCAAAATATAAAAAAATAAAATATATAGAAAAAATTAGATATGATGAAATTAAGTATTATTTAGAATAAAAAAATAAAAAGATTAATATACTAACAAGACTTTTTTGAAAAATAATAGCAAATGCCAAAATTAAAGTCAGTTAAAAAAAAATAAATCCAATCAGAATACTAGAATTAGAAACAAAAAATGCATTATATAATAGGTCAAGGTTTTGAAAAAAATGAACTGAACAAGAGAAGTTTATTGTAGTTTAAGAAAACTTAGTACAAGAAAAACAACAGTAATTAAGGTCATAATAGATAGTCTAATAACACTTGAAGAACTAAATAAAAGAAGCTCAGAAGTATACACAACAGTAGAGTACCAGATATATCAAAATAGAGAAAGAAAAACTTAAACACACTTAATAAGTTGCAATAAAAAAAGTTTGTAGAAGCAGATACAAAAAGTAACAATAGCAACAGTATAGAATAGGCTCAAAAAGAAAGAAAAAGTCAAAATTCTACTATAAGTATTATATGATACTGTATTTAAAAAAACAGAAGCTAAAACAATTAAGAATAGAAAAGTATTAATAAAGAGGCTTACTATGCTAAAAGTAAGAGAAAAGTTCAAATAACTATTAAACTAGCAGATAACATAAAGGTGTATAGACATAGTAATAAGAACAGTTTAAAATATATATAAATAAATATGAAAAGTATAATGTGAAAAAATGCTAGAATAAAAGAAAAAGACCAACATAATAAATAAAATAAAAAAAGTATATGTGCAAAAGAAAAGTCTAAAAAAAAAAAAATAAATAAAAAAAAAGAAAACAAAAAAATAAATTAAAAATAAAAAAAAAGTATAAAAAACAATTAATATGCATATTACTAAAAAAAAAGCTCCTTTTAGTATGACTTTAAGTAGTTAAATAAGCAGACTATTTTTAACTAAAATAGTGCAACAGATTGCACTTAAATACTATAGAGGTGCTAAGTAATACTAAATTTAAATTCTATATAATTGTATATATATATAGTTTTAAAAATCTTAATAAAATATTAGTATAACTGTTTAAGATTAAAAAAAATAAAATAAATAAATAAATAAAATTAAACTGATTAAAAATAATTAAATTTGCTTAATAAATAATAAAATAAAAAAAATATTAAATATATTAACAATAATATAGAATAAATTTAGCAATATATAGAGTTATAAAAAAAAATAAAATATAACTCTCTTTGATGATCACTTGAATATGAAATTGTCAAAAAGAAAAATCAAATTTTCACACAATTATTAATAGAAAACCCTCCAAACAGCACTAAGTGAAAAGAAGCAACACCAAAAAATATACTAAACAAGTTTAGGAACTTGGAACAGTACAAAGCTATTAGTGCAATTACAAAAGAAAAGCAAAAGTTTTAAAAAATTTTAGCAATAAAATGATAATTGTAGAGATTGCTAATTAATTCTAAATGTAGATCTGTTTACAACACACAAAAGTCATAGCAGATCAAGCAGTAGTAATCATATATAAGTAACTAAATTAAGAATAGACAAAGTAACATATAGCAATAAACAAGAAAACAAAACAAAACAGACATAGAATTTTCTAAAAAAGTACAACTATAAAAATAGAAATAAATAAAAGTTTACCTAAAGAGTATAGAAAAAATATTAAAGCAATCTGCATAAGAAGAGCATACTAGGCAATAAGTAGTATTCATAATAAGATCTTTTTTAATAAAGCTAGCAATACATATATGATGCCAAATAGAGAGGATAGAATTGTAGCAATACTTACTAAGCAAGACCCAAATAAGATGACTCTTTTATGAATAACAAGAGAAATAATAAAAAAGGCTAAAAAAGAACAACTAAAAAAAAAACTAGATATAGTAAAACAAATGCAAAAAATGATAATGACAAAAGAAAAAGAAATGCAATAACAAAAGGCTGTAATGATAGAAAAACAAAAAGGTTTACATGAAGCAACACAAAGAAAAGACAGTTAATAAAGAACCAAATAAAAAAAAATTACAGAAAGATATCAGAATGTTAGAAAAAAAGACAAACATAAAGGTAAGTTATTTAGATAACAAACATATAGAAGTACAGCTTTTTATTCAAAAGAGAAAATGTGAGAACCAACTAGAAAAACAAGAAAAATTACAACAAGTTTGGAAAGAAATATAAAACAAGACTTAAGAATAAAATATATAACAAGTCAAAAAAGAAGTCAAGAAATTAAAAAGAAAATTGAAATAGTCAGAACACTACTTAAGGAAAGCATATAGGCACTAAGCAAGTAAAACTGCAATCAAAATAACAGTCTACTTACCAACATACTAGCACATAATGTGCTAGGAGCAACAAAAAAAGAACATATAAAATTTATCAAATGGTTACTAAAAAACAATGAACATATTAAAGTTATTATGGAAGTTTTCAAAAGAAATAACTTGTGAATAGAAATAGACTTTAATTGTGAATATAATAAAAACAAAGCAGTACAAAGAATTAGTAGAAAAGAAGATAACTGGTATAAACTAATGCAGAGGAGAAAGAAAACAAAAAAAAAAAAACAAAGATTACATTATGAAGAATACCAAAAAAGATGAAACAGCACAGTAAAAAATAATGAAAAGATATACAACTAGAAAGAAAACAAGATCAAGACAGGCTTAAATGACTATAAAACAGACAAAAAGTTCAATAACAAGAAGTATATAATGATATAGGACTTGCTAACAAATTTAATAGAAGAGAGATAGAATATATCTGCAGTAAATTCAAAAATGCCCAAGTAGTAAGAATTAAAAGATCAAAGCACAAAGCATTTGTAATAGTGCAAATAGAAGTAGTTGAAAGAGAAGATATCTCATGGATTATACCAGTTAATAATAATAAATTAGTATAAATAACCAGAGAAAAAGAAAGCCATGAAGCAAAAAAAAAACAGAGAAAATACATAGCAAAATTACTGCTGTAATGTCTAAGAAGCAAAGGTGTAAAGTCAGTTCACATCCCTTTAAATAGAAATAGAAACCAAAAAAGAACAGCAATAGTTATGTTTGTAACAGAAAAAGACAGAAATGCAGCTCAAATAAACCAATTTTGTATAACAACTTCAAAGTTTATTAGGTCAGTGAAGAGAAAAAAGAGATGAGAAAGAGAGAAAGTTTTAAAGTAGAAAAAGAAAGAAGTTAAGACAGATTTAGTCAAACCTCAAATGCAGAAGAGGATAAAAGCAACAAAGAAAGACAAAGAAATAAGGCTTACTCAAACAAGAATAGAAACAAAAATAGTATAAGTCATGAAAATATCTTACTAAAAAAAAAAAAGTAAATCCCAAAATCAATACAGAAAAAATCAAGCAAGAGACACAAATATAAGAAAAAAAAAGAAAAGAATTTTGAAAAAAGAACAAAAGAAGTCAAGACACAAAGACAAAAAAAAGAGCTATATATAGAAAACATCTTAGAGTAAATCTGAAAAAGACTAGAAAGCCAAGAAAAAACAAGAAATATAGCTAGAGAGGGTCTAGCTAATCACTTCTAAGAGCATCTTAGTTGAACTCACAAACACAGATAAGGAGATTAAAAATTTTTTGCACAGTGAAAAAAAAGCCTTTGAAGAAAAAAATAAAGATGAATCTCCTAATTCAAAGAAAGAAAAGAAAAAAAAAGGAAAAGAAAAAATAGAAAACACAGAAATAAAATACAAAACTTTAAAAGAAAAATGGAAAAAAAAAGAAAAGAAATAAAAATTGCATAATATAACATTAATAGACTTAAGACCAAAGTTGAAAACTAGAAAACCTGTTAGGCTGGGCAGAAGAAAAAGAAATAGCATTTTTGGGTATAACAAAAACAAATATTATAAAAAAAAAAAGAAGATTCTGTTACATAATCTTAATACAAGATTTAAACATTACTAGATAAGCGCAGTATTGAACAAAAAGAAAGGATCAGATATTGGGATTTTAATAAATAAAACTTGGGAAAAACATGTCAAAGCAGTTAAAAGATTCAGTAAATATATAATAGAAGTAAGGCTATACTTTAAACAATTAGTACTAATAGTAGTAAGTATGTATATTTCACCAAATGACAAAATAATCAGTAAAAAAATATAGCAAAAAATTGTAGAATTAGTAACAAACAGAAGAAAGAATACAGAAGTAATTATACTCAGAGATTTCAATCACACAGTTGACAACATACTAGACAGACTGAATCTACAAACAATGGAATATAAAAAACTACTAATCTTTAATTGACTTAAAGAGGCAAAAGTTTATATACTCTTTTAAAAGCTTACATCTAACAGAGAAAGCATATACATAGTCAAGTCAAGAAGCAGCAACAAGAATTAATTATATCTGGTTATCAGAGACATTCATAGCTAGCCTTTAGAAAGCCAATATAGAAAAGATGAAAAGCATAACAGACAGTGACTACAAGATACTAACAATGAACATATAGGTAGAACATATAATCATGATCTGTAGCTGTGCAGAAATTAAATATAAAGACTAAATAAGAACAATATACCTATATAAGGAAGCAAAACAAGAAGATTGGAAAGAATATGCTAAAGAGCTTCAAGTACAATTAGAGTAAAAAAAAGTGCTAAAGCAATTAGAAGAGAATAGAACAAGCAATATATACTGTACAGATATATTAAACCATATATAGAATGCAATAGAAAAAACCATAATAGAAGTAGCAAATAAATAAATACTGTAATAAAATTTACTAAAAACTATCAAGCTGTAGTAAATTTTAAAGTGATGAGTATCGAATAGAAGATCTTTTATTTAAAGAAAAATAAAATAAATAAAAATAACTAAAAATAAGAAATAAATATTTAAAAATAAAATTTAAATTCAATAGCTTTCTAGATACTATAAGGAGCTTTACAATAGGCTGGTTGTAAGAGAGATTTAACCTATTGTTCTTTTTGTATTAGCCAGGCTTAACAAATAGTTTACTCTTTACAAGGATTATCTGTGCTAGACTTAGAAGTATTCTAAGACACTAGAAGAAGCAATTAGCAACAGATAATCAGGCTGTTTTAAGCTATATATAGCTTTTTAAATTTCAATAATATAAAGCTAGTACCTGCCAAAGTACTATTTACAAATACAACTATTACTTTATTTTTTATTTTTATTTTATTTTTTTTTTAAGTAGTCATGCTAGTACTTTATTAAGATTTTGAAATTACATTTGCAACTACATAAATATCCTTAATACTTAAGTCTAGCATTACCTAGCTACTTTAATGGTACCTAAGTGCAACCTGCCACATTACTTCAAACAGAAGTAAGCTGCTCATATAACTACTTAAAGTCCATAATGAAAGGGTTTTCTTTCTTCTATAACAAGCCCCAATATTGTCTTCATTACTTCTTTTTCAACTTGCTTTTCTTTTCCCTTTAGTCTTTCTTTCTTTTCTTTTATTCTTTGCTAATTTGCCTTTTCTTTTTTACGAAATTCCTTTAGCTTTTCTTTTTTTTTTCTTTTAGCTTTAACTGTTATCCCAACTTTTTTCTCCTATTCATTAATTTTTTCATATCATATTCTCTATACTTGTTCATAAAATGTATTTCAGGCTGTTACTGCTACTATATTTACAAACTGCTGTCTTGATTTCGTATTTAAGAGCTATATTAATCTGTCTTGCATTTCTTTTGGAATTAGGCCTCTAATTAATGCTTCTCTTATTTTAACCTCCTCTTTCTCTGTTTTACCAAAGAGTGCTGTATATAATACATATAGAGAAATCTTGATTTTTTCTTCTTCTTTTAATTTCTTCCATGCTGTTGTGATGGTCACCTTTTGGATTCTCTTCTAAAGACTTCTTTGTCCCTTACATACTGCCAAATGTGCTTGTGTTTCTTTTACTTTATCTTGGCATACTTGGCATTCTATTGTTATATATATATCTGGCCTTCTTCTGTTGAGTTCTTCCAAGGTCAGAAGTTTATCTATTATATACTTGATAAATGCACTTCTTCTAGAGCTGCTTCTTTTTGTTGTGCAGTATACTCCTTTAGTTATTCTTAG
>CAJVQA010010503.1:0-11340 GCA_910591915.1 Cetraspora pellucida | reverse complement strand
TCTAGTAAGTATTACTAAATTGATTATATAGATGGCTTGTTTTTCAGTGATTTTTGCATATTTGAGTTTTTTAATTGTGTCAATTGCTTCTTTTGTTATGATTTGATATATAGGCATATGTTTTCTTCCCATTGTGAACCAGCATCTCAGAAATCTAAATGCTTCTTTTGTTGAGATACTAGTAATTAATGTATTGTTAAATATTATGCTAGGTGTTGTTTTGCTTATGTTTGTTGCTAGAACTGATTTTGTTAGGTTAACTTGAATATTGGTTAGATTGTAGAATATAGTTGCAGTAGTTATGATTTCAGATAGTTATTCTTTTGATGTTGCAATTTAGATCATATCATCCATGTATGTTAGTACTAGATAGTTAATTTTGTAGATAGTGTCATTGTTGTTCAGAGTAGATATAGTTGTCTTCATTTCATATCCTTTGTGTTTTTTAGCGATCTTGGTTAGCAAAGGGTCATAGTATATATGCCATAGCAGAGGGGTAATCATCTCTCCTTGGTCTATTCCATCGTGAACTGGATATTTTGATGCATTGTCATGGTTTGTAATTACTGAGTTTATACAGTCTGTGAAGATATTGCTTATTAGATCAATTATGTTCTTTGGTATTTTTATTCTCTGTAGGGCTTTGCATAATAGTAGGATATGAATGAAGTCGTAGGCTTTTGACATGTCCTGTGATAGTAGCTATAGTTCCTGTTTAGAAGCATTTGCACTTTCTATAATATGTGTTAATGTAGATATTGGTATAGCTGTAGAAGTGTTTGGTAGAGCTACATGGTTGCTATTGTTGAGTATCAGGTATCTAGTAAGGATATTGTTAAATCTGTTAGTAATTATTTTTGTTAGAATTTTCGAGTATGCTCTATAAGAATTATAGGTTGTATATTATTTAATTGTCCTGTAAATTTGGGTTTTTTAGAGATGGGGTAAATGTTGCTATGCTTCCATGTCTTTGGGATCATGTTTAGTGTTAGGCATGCATTTAATATTGTGCAAAGTTGTGTCAGGCCTGTACTATTCAAGTGTTTTAGCATCTTGTTTGATATGTCATGTGGTCCTGTTGCTTTACTAGTTGGTGATTTCTTAATGGTCTCCTCTAGCTCTTTCAGGATAATTGGATTAGAGATATTCATGTACTAGCAGTCTTGGATGTTGTTTATAGGTTTGTATTCTTCTTCCCACTCCTTCCAGTGGTTCCAGTCTGGAGAATTAGGCTTTGTCCAGTTTTTATAATGCATTTGTACTTCTTTTTGTATTAGTTCTGGTTCTGTAATAACTTCATCGCTTTGCATATATTGTGAAGTAGGACTGAATCAGTATGTCTTTTTAGTATGCTATTAATTATATGAGTAGTGTTGTTATTAAAGTTGTTATATCTTTTGCTAATATATTTATTGATTGTACTTTGGTGGGCAAGGTTGTTTTCTAGTTTTCTGGCTTGGTATATTGTCTTTTGCTGAACTTTTAGCTATGTGATTAGTGCCTCCTTGTTAGTAGATATCAGGTCCTCTGATATAATGTGGTTGATTTGTATTTCTGTTTTGATGTTAATATAGTCTATATCCTCATTACATGTTTGTATTAAGATGTCATTGAAGGTTTATGTGTTTGCTTGTATTTGTCTTATTAGTTTGTTGATGAGCTTAAGGGCCACATAGAGTTTAGTAGCTTTGGTAGAAAAGATATAGAATGTTTGAGGCTGAATTTTGATTCTGAGTATATTCTTTTTAGCTGCTATGATAATTGCTTGGTTGAGTTCATGTTATTGTTTGTTTAGTATACTAGCATCTTTTATTTCTTGTGCAGTTGTATTTTCTTTTAGATTGGTTGTGATTGAGCTTGAGAATTCTGTCCACAGATCTGATGACATTTGATCATATTTAAAGATTTCTTTTTTCCTTTGTTTTCGTTTGTTGTTTTTTATTTGAGGATTGTATGCCCATTGCAGTTGCATTATCTAGTGATCACTGTCTGTTATTTCATTCAAAGGAATTATTTGAGGGAGTGTTATATTATGTATGAGTTGTGTTGAGACCCAGATGTCATCTATTTGGCTGTTCATTTCTTATCAGCTCCAGGTAGGGTCTGTAATATTAAAGTAGTCAAGTGTGCTAAGTAATCCATGTAGTTTTAAAGTATTGAAAAATAAAGCTATTTTCTTTTTGAGTTTTTTGTCAATGTTGAAGTCTTCAAGAACAATTGTATAATAGCCATTAGCTGTTGCCTGGTTTACCCCTTGTGTTATTGTTTGCTATGTGATCCTATTAAGAGAATGGTTTGTAGCTGATAGGTAAATGGAGATTATTCAAATTTTGTTTTTGTTTGGAAAGAAGAAGTCTATTGCAATAGCTGTTCCTGGTTCTGTTATGATGTTATAAATGTAAGGTCTTAGTGGTTTGGTAATTGCAATTGTAGTGCCAAGGCTTGTTTCTCTTTTGACTGCTCATTGAGCATTGCAGTTTGAGATGTACACATAGTAATAAGGATTGCTTGTAAATAGTTTTGTTTAGCTTGAGTTGGCTAATTTTTTTTTTTTTTTTTTTGGTATTAAGGTGACCTCTTTGGTCTTTTGACTTTTATTAATCACTTATCGGTATTGTGGTTCAATAAACCACTACAGGAGAGCATACAATTGGCTACACGTATAACTTTTCTATATTACCTATTTAAGGAGTCTGCCCAAAGGTTCCCTACCAATTGGTTGGCTAATTTTGTTTCTGTTGTACTTATAATATGATATTGGTGTTGTTGGCAATGTTCAAGCTATAATTGTAGTTTAAGTCTGTCATTTAGACCTTGTACATTATGAGTTACTATTGTTAGGTCATTGCTAATTTGTGGGGGGAGTGGGCTTAAGGGTTTGTGATAAGTATTTTCTAGTGAATTTGGAGTTATTATGTTAGTAGGTGGTGGTATCTTTTTTTTATTTTTGTTGTACTGCATTTAATTTGAGTAAGGGCAAAATATTTTCCATTCTGGTTCAGGGAGTGGTGGTAGTTTTAGAATGTGTTTAGATATTGCTGTAACTGTATAGTGTTGTCTAAGTTTGCTAATATTAAGGTTGCAGTATCTTGGCTTGTTATTGGTAGTGTAATGTTAGTTGTATTAATTTTTCGATTTTTGAGGTCTTCTTGTATTTGTTCAATAGTGTCAGGTATCTGTGGCTTTGCTTTTTTGTTTATGCCTGTTTCATCTATTGTTTCTTTGTTTGTTTCTGATATTTGTATCCATTGTGTAGGCAGCTTTTGGAAATAGTAGTAGGGTCTAAGAAGGCATGCAGTTTCTGTTATTCTTTTTGGTATATTTATTGGAATAGTAAGATTGACTTCTGTAATCATTGCAGGGTTAGTAGATAATCTGGGCTTGTTTGTAAGATTGGCAGTTATGATCACTTCTAAAATGGGTAAAGTAATTTTGTATATTCTTTTGACTTCATGTATGAAGGTCACTGCTTCTGTATTGTTAGTAATTGGGTATGTATATATGTTCTGAGTTTTGATTCTACTTAGATCTTTTGACAGCTAGGTTTTACTAAGAAGTAGTCATTTGGGATATTTTGAAAAGTATAGTATTTTCTAAGTCTTATAATGATATCTTGCATATTTGTATCCTGATTAGCTCTGTCAATTGGAAAGCATGCTCTTAGTTGAGGGTCTTCTATATCTTGATATGCAGATGGGAATGCTGGTTTTTCTGGCATTGGTGAAGATAAGTTAAAGAAGTGATCTGGAATTTTGTCAAAGCTATAAACTTCTTGTAGACATTTTCTATAATATGTGAGTCTTCCTAGTTCTCTTCTTTCTGTTATTAGAAAAAGGTATTTAATTTTATAATCTAGATCATTTACATCTTGTAGTAATAGTAAAAGTTCGATAAAGTAAGTAGGTAGTAGCTTTTCAAATTCAAAAATTCTGTGTAATGCTGTAACTATGGCTTTTGTTTGTAACTTGAGTTTTATCGGAAGTTCGAATAATAGGATGGCTTTTATCTTATCTGAGATTCTTATTGATGTGTCAGGAAGTTTTTGTAGTTTGCTTTTTGTTGACTCTGCAATTGCCTCTTATATGTCTTCTTTGTCTATTGCTTTTTTATCTCTTGTAAAGCCTTTATAATATGTTAGTAGTTGGTATATATGTTTTTGTGAACATGTGCTGAAGTTCGTATTGGCGATGTGATCGATGTACAGTTTTTAATGGAGTTTGAGATGTATTTTGTTTCTTGTTAGTTTGTCAGTGATGGTTATTTTGTTTTCAGTTTTGTATTTTTGTATTATATTTGTGAACAGATTTTGTACTTTATTTAGTGTTGAGGCATGAAGTGTTTAGCTCTTGTGAAAATAGTAAAGAAGGTGTGATCAGTATGTCTAAATTTAGATTCAATTGCATATGGTAGTATTTGTTGTGCAGATTTGGTCTTAAATTTATATGTAATAAGTTCTTGTAGTTTTTCTTTTAATTGAAAAGCTTCTATTATAAGTTGGTAATTTCAGAGTGTTATATCAAAGAGGTCTGATATTTTTTTATCTATGTTTTGGTTTAGTTGTTCTTTCCACATTTGCATATAGTCTGTATCACTTTCTGGGTCTGTGTCTGCAGTTGTTTCACCTTTAACTGCTTGGCTGTATGTATGTCTAATTTGTGTATTATTCTCTATTGAGTTTCCAGTACTTAGTATTGTATTAACAGACTTGGTTTCCATGTTTTGGTCAGGATGCATTTCTGTTTAGGAGGGCTCAGTTTGGTGGTTGGTGTCAATTGGTTCTAAGGTGTGCTGTGCTGCATGTGTGATTTCATTTCTATATTGGGACTATGTGCTTGTGTTTATGTATCACTTATAGTAATGTGAGAGTTGTTGTTTTGTGTGATTGTTATGTAGTTGTTGTTGTTGTTGCCTATAAAACTGGTTTTATCATTAGTTAAACCTGTTTGTTTTGTTGTGTTGTTATTGTAGTTGATTGTGCATGCAGTCACATGGCTGTTAGATAGAGGTAAGCTACTTTCCTCACTATTGTTGTTTTGTTATTGTAGTTGATTGTGCATGCAGTCACGTGGCTGTTAGATAGGAGTAAGCCACTTTTTCCAATATTGTTGTTTTGTTTCAATGATGATATCAAGGTCTTTTGATGCTTGTTTGTAGTATCTTTGTCATTTTTGCTAGGTTGATTATAAAGAGCTTGGTTGTGTTGAGGTTGTTTCTGTTGTCTGATAGGATATTTATGACTTTTCTGCATGTTAAGCATTTGTATTGCTGTAAAAGTAAAGTCAGCTATAGGCCCTAAAGGCCTTGGAATATTTTCTTTGTTTTCGGTGTTGGGTTTGCATTTCTTCTTGTTTTCTGTAATGGTGTATCTTAGTTTGTTTTAGGTTAGTATATAGAAGGTTACAGGTTGGCCTGCAGTTAGTATTATTATCCTGTTCTTTAGTTAGTTAGGTTTTTGCGATTTTTTTTTGTTTACTTATTGTTTTGGGATCTACAGGAAAGAGTTTTATTTTTTTTAAATAAAGTTTTTCTTGAAAGTAGAAAAAAAAGAAGTTGATTGTGTTCAGTATATGCATATGAGATGTGCATTACAATTCTATTATAATGATTTTAATTTACTCAAAAAATGTTATAAAAAGATATTAATGAATAAAATAAGTATGCCAACACCTATTCATACAAGTTCATGCATAGCAAAGAACCAACTTGTCAGCTGTTTTCTAACTTAGATTAAAGATGATTTTATTGAAAGAATTTATAAGAACTTAAAGAAAGTTTCTATAATATCTAAGAATAGTAGTAGAATTAGTATTGATATACAAATATTTACTCAAAAGGTAATTATATCAAAGGAACTAATAGATACTTAACAGGTCTAAACAAGATGCTTTGTGTTTTTAATGCCATTATGAACTATGTAAACAAAGGTGGTAATAAATATAAAAATGCATTAATAATAACACTTGCAATCTGGCATTAAGATATAATGGACTTTTTGTATATTCATCATGAATTAATTGTACAAGAATTACGTTTAGCAGATCTGCATTATTGTGTTTCAATTTCAGACTTATTTATGAAATATATACTCAAATATGATGTTTAGACCACCTTTTTATCTAAAGATGCTGAAGTCTTTTTAGATAAAAAAATAAATGAAATGTATAGTAATGAGTTTAAGACTGCATACATTGCATGTAAAACTAATCTTTAAAATACAATAACTTTCAAAATACAAGAATTACTTTTTGAAATTATCAAGATGCAATGCACAACAGAAAAACCCTTTATCTTTTTTATTAATAATGCAAACAAGAAATCTAATTAAAAAAATTTTGAAACAGCAACAACCACCAATCTATATACTGAGATCATTAAATATACAAATGAAGTTTTTGTTTATAATCTACATGCAGTAATTCTCTCAACACATATTTTAAAAGAAATAAATTTGATTTTCTAGAATTACAAGATTCAGTTTGTTTTCTTGTAAACTTTTGTGATAGAGCAATCAATCTTATATATTATTTACAAGATAAATGTGAAGTTATAAACAAGAATAACTAGCCAATTACTATTGAAGTGATTGGCCTAGCAATTCTTTACAAAAAATTTCAATTATCATGAGAAGACAGTGAAGTATATAACTTAACAAACAAATCTTTGCATATATTTATTATGCAGCATTAGAAGAATCATGTGAACTGGCAAAGAAATATGATTCATATAAAGAATATAAATGTTCACCTATTCCAAAAGGAATCTTACAGTATAATTTATAGAATGCTGCTTCTTGTGATAAACTTAATTAGAAAGAATTAAAAGCAAAATTTCAAAATTATAATGTTAGAAACTTATTACTAATTGGTCTGATGCCAACAGCTTTAACATCTCAATATATTGATACAGAGTTTAGTAAAGGACCATTTCCAGAAGAAGCAAATTTTGTTATTTATAAAACCACAAAAGGGGCCTTTATTTATATCAAACATGAATTAGCAAAGATGTTAATCTCATGTAATCTTTGATCAAATGATATTCTTGATAAAATTCAGATGAACAATAGTAGCATTCAAAATATAAACTAATTTTTAGAAAAAATAAAAAGATATACAAGACAGTGTTTGAATATTTATATAATGTAATAATAGATTATGCATCTGATTATAGAATATATATCAACAAATCACAAAGTCTAAACATTTATATTATCTTCAATGAACCTGAAATGATAATTCAACATCTTTTTAATTCACTTGTTAAGCATAAAAAAATGAAATAAAAACTGTTTATTATATTAGATCCATGTTACTTTCTCACCCTTTAGATATAAATTCTAATAAACCCAAATGTACAAATATATATGTAAATCATGTGCTATATGATTCTATTTTAGTAATTCAATTTAAAATAGAATAGATTTTCATATTCCTTGTATTAATTTTGTACAATTCTTTATATTTATAAATAAAGCAATGTTTCTAAAGTCTAAAAAATAAAAAAAATATCTAAATGAAAAGAATTGTCTAGTACTGATAAAATTTTCTTTAAAGAGATTCCTGAATTCAAGAATGAATATTTTTTTTTATTTTTTATTTTTTTTTTCAGTATTAAGATGATCTCTTTAGTTGTAGCTTTTTATTAATACTTATATCAGATATATGTTTTATATAGATGTATTCATAATGAACTACCAAATGAGTGTACAACTGGCTATACAGGTAACTTTTCTATATTACTTATTTAAAAAGTCTGTCTGAAGGTTTCCTACCAGTTGTCATACCTAACACCTCTGCTTAGATGTTCTATTTAAACCCTCTGATCTGACTCTGATATTAATTTCACTGGATCACAGACTCAGATCTATTTACTTTTAACTATAGAACTATAATTCTTAAACTATTTTTATCCTCAAGATAAATCTACCAAAGTGAGCTGTATTCCTTTTTACAACTAACCTGGTTTGATACTATAGCTGAGACCAACATTTGCAATCAGAGTTATCTCTTAAACTACTATTATCCTTGTAAAGTTTACTCAAATCCTAGTACTCATCTTTTTGACTTCTTTTTCATCATCTCTTACTAGCCACAACTCAGAACTAACTGACTCACCAGACTTTCAATCCAGATGGCTCAGTATATTATACTTATGTATCCTTTTTCTTTAGCAATTTTGGCAGCCTAGTTGGTTATATGCTTCTCTATACATCTTGGCATCTGATTTATTTGAAGTTTCTATAAAGGTGTTTTATAGGCTTTTATCAGTCCAATGGCATCATTGAAAGTTTGTGCTACCTCTTTACTTAGGATTTCAAGTAAGTTTCTGTTTCTTCAGTTTCTTAGCTTTTTACACTCAGTGGTCTTATTATGGATTTACATCTAAGCCTTATATGACACTGGTTTTTTGCATTCCTCTATATATGTGTAACATTACACTTCGCATAAATGCTCTGAGCTCCCAATGTCAGGTGAGGCCTGACTTGATGTATCTAAGATTACAGATGCCCAAAACCCAACTGATCAGCAAGAAACAGTTATTGTAATACAGATATAATTTCCAAAATTCATTGTCTGTAGGAATTGAACCTTAGACCTGCTACTTGAGGGTTGACAACCTATTCACTTCACTAGGTTGCTACACTCCATTCAAAAATAAATATAATATGACTTAAAGTAAAAAAAGATATAAATAATTTGGTTTTGTTTGTGTACTTCTTTATTATAAATGAATAAATAAATTTATTCTTGAATTAAGAGGAACAAGCAATTTTCAGTATAAAGAAAAAGCTTCTTCAATTGGAGAAAAATGAGTAGATACTCAGTGATCTCAAGAAAAGTTATGAATAAAATAAATAAAATAAAATCTTTCAAGAAGATTCTACTTGAAATTGATAAAGATGAAATTAGCAATGCATTAAACTCTTATGATGATTTCGATGATAATGTTTTTATTAAATTAAAAAATTGAAAAACTCCAAAGAATGACAATAAAGAATCAGATGAAATCTTTGTAAATAATAATGAATATGAAATGAATTATACTCAAAAAAAAAATATTTTCTACAATGCATTGTAAAGTTAAAGAAGAAACTGATTCGATGTGAAAAAACATTCATGTGAAATCAAGTATTTCAGAATTAATAAAAAGATCTTTAAGTCAGACAGAATAGTCACTTATGTGTATCTTATTATTTTTGACAGTTATGATTTTGTTCTATATTTAAATGAAAAGAAAAAAGAAAATTCATTGATTGGCATGACTATATTTGAAATCATGAAATGAATTAATGAAGATAAAGACAAACCAAAAGATAAACTGTTTTTTATCATAACAATTTTTAATGTTTTTAAAGAAATTAAAATACACTGTAAACCACTTCAACAAGAGATAATTCTTTTTGGTAAACTGAATGCAAGTTTATCAAAAAGTGTTAAGAGACTTGTAAAAGTTTTTTTTTATATCAGTTTAGAAGTATTCAGTACCTTAACATTACCAGAATCATATCATAAAAAAAAACTTCTAAATCAAGAATATATATCAATTAGAGATTTGTACTTAAGATACTTTGATACAAGTAAAAAAATAAAGTAATTCAACAAACTAAAGTATTGTTAACATATGATTTGATTGGTAAACTCTTGCATGGTGAAACTGAACTTATGTTGGTAATATACCAATAGTCATTTTTGAAAGAAGCCAGTGATGTATAAACATTTTTAATGAAGCATTTGGTGTTTCACAATTTCCACTTAATGGTATATTAAAATCATAAGATTCAAATCAGTTAAATATTTTTGTATCTATTCAGAAAAAAAACATGCATATAAGAAGGCTGTTAAACATAATACATTCTTAGACACTAACTAAACAGCATATTAGAAACTGTATAATATTTATAAAATAGTAGCATATTTTGAATATCCTAAATAAGTAGTAGTTGAAAATAATTATAAAAATAAATCAGATGAATTTTTTACTAATAGGTTACTGAAAGCAGTACAAAATTATATAACTTTAGGTAGGTTATTTTATCATGCAAAAAATTACCATTTGAATCTTGCATATAAAACTCTAAAATTTTATTTTTTTTTAATGTTAAGGCAAGTAATTGTAACTTAGGAGTTTATTAATAATTAGTTAGCATATAACTATTGTGTACAACAGCTACAGAGGCAATCATAAAAAGAGTATACAACTAGCCACTTGTACAACTTTAGTCATTGTCTATTTTAAGTAGTCTGCCTGAAGGTTCTATACTAGTTGCCATATCTAGAACCCATCTGTGGGTTCTCGATTTAAACACTCTAGTTCTTGTATCTACCTCTACACTATCAACTGCAGCCATTGCTACAAATATATCATGGTCACTAAGTCATATTTAACTTTATACTAAGCCTACCAGAGCTTTCTGTATCTTATACTTACAGCTGACCCAGTACTGCTCTGGCTTAGACTATCACTTGCAGTCAGAGCTAACCATTAAACTGCTATACCCTTGTAAAGTTCACAAGAATTCAATACCTTTCTTTTCTAACTTCTACCCTCTACTTCTAGATCTACAAGCCTTACAAAACCTATAAGACTTTACAAACTACCAATTCAGATAGCTTATTTGGCGAACTCAGTAGTCTGGTTGGTATATGCTCCTCTACACATATTGTTATCTGATCCATCTGAGGTCCTAGTAATTCTAGTAATCCTTTTTTGGAGCCTTTTGATAGTTTGGTAGTATTATTAAAAGTCCATACTACCTTTTTACTAGGTTTTTTAAGTGGGTTTCCAACTCTTCAGTTCTTTTGCTTTCTGCGCCCAATGGTCTTATTGTGAGTTTGCATTGAAGTTTTATGCAATACTGGTTATTAACATTCCTCTATGTAGGTGTAATATTACACTTTGCATAGATGCCCTAAGCTTTCATTCAAGATAGTGCAACAAAGATTACAGATACACTAATCCAACTAATCGACAGAGACAGTTACTATAACACAGACCTTATTTTTCAAAATTCATCATCTATGGGATTTGAACTCTAGACCTGCCACTTGGAGGTTGACAACCTGACCACTTCACTAGGTCACCACACCCTAACTTCAAAATTATTAGATGTTAGAGATAATACATTTGTTTAGAAGATTTATTTTTGATTATTTCATTTTGTAAACTTTATATTTTATTATTTTATAATAAATATTAAATAAATAAAAGATTATTAAACTTTATTAAAATATAATATTTTTTGCTATATTAATAATAGTTTTTCTATAAGGGTGTGGTGACCTAGTGAAGTGGATAGGTTGTCAACCTCCAAGTGGCAGGTCTAGAGTTCAAATCCCAGTGACG
>CAJVQA010010502.1:0-11341 GCA_910591915.1 Cetraspora pellucida | reverse complement strand
TATATAGAAAAAACCAAGTTATATAGTAATATTATTCAAAATCCAAACAGATATGAATATAACTACTAATAAAAAGTTTGGTATAATGAAATTTTGATGTTCTGAAAATTAAAACAAGAAAAATAGACAAAATTTTATAAAAATAATAGCAAAACATAAAAAACACAAAAAAAAAATGATAGAAGACACTAATTTGAAAAAAATATATAAATATAAAAGAGTTTATAAATAAAAATAAATACAATATAAAATTAAAAGATAGCAGACCTAAATAAGAAAGCAGAAGCTATTAAAATAAAAAAAAACAGAAAAAATCTAACTGCTATAGGCCAAAAACAAAAAAAATTAAAAAAAGAAATCAAAAATATAAAGAAATTGCAAGAGCAAATATTAGATATAGAAAGCATACTAAATCAAATAATAAAAAAATTAAAAATAGATAAAAAGAAGACATGAAAATCCAAACTGATTGCTTCTAAAAACATTTTAGTTAAACTAATAAGAATAGACAAAAAGCTTAATAATTTTTTATAAAAAAAAAGGAAATATTTGAAAAAAAACAATATCTTCTTGTCAAAAAGAAAAAAAACAAAAAAATTAGAAAACATAAAAACAGATTAAAAACTAATTAAGAGAAAAGTAAAAAAAATAAAAGAAAAAAATAAGAATAACATGTTATAATATTAATAAAATAAAAACCAAAGATTAGAAGCTTAAAAATATACTTGACTAAACAGAAAAAGAAAAACTTATAATATTAGAAATTACAAAAACAAATCTTATAAAAAAAAAAGAAATTCTTAAAACACAAAGTGACCAAAAGATATACAAAGTATTGGAAGAGTGTAACAGAAGACAAGAAAAAAGAATTAGATATAAGAATTTTGATAAAAGAACACTTAGAAAAACATATAAGAAGATAAATAAATATAATAAAAATTATATTATACTTCAAACAAAAAAAGTTAACATGCCTCACCATTAATATTAAAAAAAAAAAAAAAAAAAAAGTTAGCATTTATATACTACCAAATAACAAAGAAGTAGAAAAGAGTATTCAACAAAAAATAGTAAAGATTGTTTTTTTTTAAAAAAAGCAAACACAAGTAGTTATTATAAGTAATTTTAATTATACAGTAAATAATGTATTAAATAATAAAATTTACAAGCTGCAAACTTAATAAAATTGCTAATATTTAACTAAATAAAACAACAAGACTTCTATGATATAAACAAAAAAATATACTCAACTAAACAAAAATATACATAGCTAAATGCAGAAGTAATGACAAGAATTAACTATATATAAGTATTAGAAAAAACTAGCTTTAGGTCTACAAAAGGCAGAAATTGAAGATATAAAAGAAGTTACTAAAAGTAATGATTTGAATTGATTAAACCATAATCAAATAACCAAACCGAACTGAACAAATTCAAATAAACCAGTTAAGCAAATGCTTAACCAGTTAATTTGACATAATTAGTTATTCAGTTGATCTGGTTGACCTGATATAATCAGTTAACCTAATTAACATGATATAATTAGTTGATCTGATTAACTCAACATAATCAGTTGCCCAACATAATCAGTTGAACCAACATAATCAGTTGATCTGAATCTAATTTTTGTTGCTTGTACTCTTTCACTAATTTCTTTGAATAACTTACTTGTGATTGGTTAATTTTATATGTACAGTTGAATTTATATAGTTTAGAGTACTTTTATGTCTCAACATGATGATTTTTTTTTAATCATCATTCATAAAACACTTCATGAACAAAACTTTAAGTATTTTGGGTCTTTTTGGAATTTACTTCACCTAGACATACTTCACTTAGAGAACTTAAAAAAATATTAATAAGGTAATAAATGCATTATTTATTGTAAAATCGTATAGTTCTGTGCTTCTTTACTGCTATATTCAATGAAGATATTGAAAATAAAGCTTTATTAATTAAATTTTCAATATATAGAAGTACAAACAAGTGACACTAATAGTTTTAATACATTGTCTAAAAGTAAAATCTGAGATTAAAGAAATGGAGATCTATACACATATTATTATTATATTAGATGGTTATTAAAAATAGTTAAATAAGCTTTTTAAAGACAAGGACTGTGATATTTCAGAATAGTAACAATTTTGTAGAAAATTTTAAAGCCCAAAGAATATTTGAATAAAGAAAAAAATCATTCGAAAGCTTTACTAATATAAAAAATTTATTGAATTTAATTATTTTAAAAATTGTTCATTGAAATTTGTGAAATTTTATTTTAAATTTTTTTTTTGCTATGCTGATGCTGAGTATATTATATAAACTCTTAATTTTTAAAATATTAAGCACACATTTACTTAAAGTCGAAAAGCTAGTCATATTTTGATTTATATTTTTTCTTATATATATGAGAATTAGAAAACATATTAATAAAATTATCATTTTTTTTTAGAAATAACATTTGAGAGACTAATTTGGGTTTTAGATTAGAATATCGAGGGGTAATATAACTTCCAGCATCTAAAAAAATGCACTCACTGGGAACAGAAGTAGCAAGAACACTAAGATATTTTTTGGCTAGTTTTGAGACGATTGAAAATTGAACTTGGTGCTGTTGTCACTATAAGAGAGAATCTGCATCAGAAAAGGCTAATGGTGTCTGTCTAAAGTCAAGATAAAAATCTAATTCATCTGTAAATTCTTGTGATCTTTGAGCATTACTGAATATAAGATCCTTAAATATATTATTAGGAGAGAGATTTTTTAAGCTAGGTAAAGTAGCATGTTTATTTGATGTTGGTGATTATATATTCATTAGTTAATAAAGTTGAAATCTACACATTCATTAATAGTATTATTACGAGTTTCTTCATTTGCAAAAGTCATTTCTTTTAGCCAAGGGTCTAATAATGTTACAAGAAGGCAAATTTGTGATGGGTAATCCTAATATTCAAAAAGTGAGTTATATATGATATTTTGTATATCTTTTACAATTAATTCAGGGTCATTTTCAGACTGATTTTCTTGAGTATCAAAGGATATATTACTTTCATTTTTATTATCTGAAGAATCAGACTCCAAATCATAATTGGATGTTTTTTGGAGACCTAATGTAATTAATATTAAATATAATTGATAAGTATACATCAGTTAAAATTAAAAAAAATTAGTACTACTATATATATTTTTTAAGATTATTTTTAAAACAAAGACACTTTGATTATTATTTGACATGCCAAATTTTTTGTTGTAAATAATCATGAAACATAATAATCATGAAATCTAAAATTCTTATTTTGCTAATTACCTTAACTCTAACCATCAGATATGTTAATTTTAGTATCAGTCAATTTCATGATCATACATGATATTTTTTAATTTTAACTACTAATATTAAAATTTTATACCTTCAGCATTATTATAGTCATATTCATTAGGATCTATATTTTTTGCATAATAAACCTTTATTGCCTTCATTAATAAATGAATATACACTATAATACAATATCGCTCAGCACTAAAATATTCAGTAGCACTGTTGAAAAGTTCTAATATTTCAATCAATCTTTTAACAAAATCCCATTCATTATCTTGCAGTATCAATTTGTTTAATTTTTGACCATCTTTTTGTGCATCTGGATCATCATCAAGAGGCAATGTCACTGAAAGCTGTCTGATTGCAGGGTGCAGCTCAATTAACCTTTTTCATGATCAAAATTTGGAATTCCAATAGGTTGGTATATTTTTAATGATTCGCAATATAGGTACAAACTTATTAATAGTTATTTGATTATTGGCTATTATTTCATTACCCTTCTCATCTTCAAAATTACTATTATTTTCAGATTCATCAGATGAATTTGAGTTATTACAAAACATTTTTTTCTGTTTTTTTTTTTATATGCTTCAATTTGTGCAGTGTCTAATCTTTGACTTTGTTTAGGTGAATCAAAAAATTTAACCAAATTTTGTATATGGATAATTTGTTGACACTGTGGCTTAAATGCATGATTAATTGATAATTGTAAGATATGGGCTGTGCATGACAATCTTTCTACACTCTCCCAATTTCTTATAGCCCTTACTATGTTATTACCATTATCAGTAACAATACAAAGAATTTTATTTTGTAAATTAAATTCTTGGGCTTTATTGATAAGAAATTCTTTAATAGCATGACCAGTATAAGAGTATAGCATTAACTCTAAACAAAGTAGGATTTTATTTAATTCAAACTGGTTATTTAACCAGTGAGCTGTTATTTAATGTATCCTGTTTTATTTCTTGCTGTCCAAAGGTCAGTTGTTAAAGAAATTGTTTCACTACTTTGTGCTAAAAGATCATTGATTTGGTTTTTTGCAGTTATATTTGCAATGGATATTTCTTTTTTTTAATGTCTTATAAGAAGGCTGATGAAAGGCAGGGTCTATTTGCAACATAAATCTATAAAACCCTTCTCTGGTGATAATTTCAAATGATCGATTGTTAATCACAAGCCATTCTGCAACAGCATGACAAATATTAAGCTTTTTAATTCCTTTGTGAAGAACAACACATTGTAGTATACTAGTGATAGTTTGCTGGGAACCTTTTGTATTGCTCTAAAATTTAAATTTATTGACTAAATTTTTTACATTTATTTTTTATTAGATAAAAACATAATTATTTATCTGGTTTTTTTGAAATTCCACTATGTCATGTTTGTCTGCAAGATGTAAATTCTTGTTGGATGTAGACCATCTGGGTAGATACTTAAATTTTTTTTCACAGCTCTTTTCTTTTCCATTTATTTTAATTTTAACATCACATACTGATTCTTCTTCTTCTACTTTAAAATATTTCCAGCACAGTGCAGGTTGTTTATTTGTTTTATGATGTTGCTTGTGTTTTTTTAAATTAGTTTGGGAATCTTCAGTTTGAAAATTATCTTTTTCTAACACATCATTAACTTCTAGCAAATTTTCAGTCTGTGAAGTTTCTTCAGATTCAATATCTGACATTGCTATATCTTTTAAACTAATATATATCTTTAGGAATAAAATTGTCAAGTGAAAAACAAAAGCATGAAGAATTTTAAGTTACAATTTATAGCTATTTGTGAGCTGGTTTATTAATTATATTGTCTTTGATATAATATTTTATCTTCTATATTAAATACTAATAAAAACTATTATGCTTAAAAAATCAGGTCTATAGCTTATTTGAAATATCAATAATGTATTGAATGCTACTTTAGATGCTGTCTATACATATGCACTGATATGCTTTTTTTTCAGGAGATAATATATAATGCACTATGTGAAATAATTATTATTTAATAATTAGCTTATTTGGATAGAGATCACCTATTAGACAATAATATCAGCATTTAAAGATTGTATTCTTTGTTCTGAATCCATTCTGCCTGTTGTAGAATTTGATAGCAAAATGAATCTACAACTTATTTCATTAATGCATATAATTCTCATTCAAATGCTATTGATGAAATTTATATTACTATTTAATAATTTTTTCAACAATAAGTTCTGGTTTGAGATTGCAGTTTAAATTTGTTTATTTAAGTTATTTGTTTTTAAACTATAGACTTATAATATTGTTGCTCACTTTCATGAAAATGACTTTCTGAAATGCTATTTCTCTGACTTCACAAATCCAATATCTCTTTTTCCCATTAGGATCCGTTTTGGATCCGTTTATTTCACCAACAATTAATTTATCGATGGCTTATTTTACTGACATAGTAATTCTGTTTAGGTTAGGTAGAATTAGAGTTAAGGTTATTAAAAAAAACTTGTCAGCAAAATAAGCTTGTCAGTTAATTTTTGATGAATAACACAGACCTATTTCTGTTCTGTTAGTAAAATGGATTGTCAGTATTATAACTTCGGTGAAATGGTATTTTAGAATAATCGACTTCGAGAAGTCAACTTGGAATCAGCTTATGATTATTAAGTAAAAGCATTTAAAATAAAACATGTACAGTTAGGTACTTTGTTTTAAAAGATTATGAATAAGAGTTGAGATCATAAAATTATAGAGTTCAAGTACTGTATTGTGTGAAATAATGCCTATGGCATTATTTTGGAACACGAGCTTGGGGTGAATTCTTCTTAAAATCTTTTGTTAAATTCTTGGTTCGAATTCAGATTCTGAAATAATGCATATGAGTGTTATTTTGTGCAAATATAGTGCTGGAAATTATTATGCAGGGTCATCATTAAAAGTGACTTATGCAAGGTTATTTAGAACCATTAACACATTATTTAGGTGAAGTTACTGATTTATCCTGAAGATCACCTACCAGCAATGATATCAACATTGAAAGGTTGTGTTCTTTGTTTGTTCTGAATCAGTTTCACATAGTTTTAGTATTTGACAGCAAAATTAATCTGCAACTTACTACATTAATGATATAATTTTCATTCAAATGCTACTGACACAATTCATATTATGGTAATTTTATAATTTTTAATAATAAGTTCTAGTTTGGTTTGGTTTAAACTTAGTTATCTAAGTTATTTGTTTTTTAATTACAGGCTTATGATGATTAAGTCAAATGTCTTATAAAATAGTTTTTTTGTAAATGTGCACAGTCAAGTATACTTTGTATGAAAGATAATGAATAAGAGTTGAGATCACATAATTAGAGAGTTTAAGTATTGTATTTGTGCAAAATAATACTAAAATTTCGAGACACGAGCTTGAGGTAAATGTAAATCATAATTTTTTGTTATTAAAGTTTTTGGTTAAAGGTCATCTTAAACTCATATTCTGAAATAACAGCTATAAGTGCTATTTTGTGAAAATACAATACTGGAATTTATTATGCAGGTTATTGTTAAAGTAATTTATGCAAGATTATTTAGGATCATTAACACATGATTTATATAAGAGTTACTAATTTTTTCTAAAAATCACCTACCAGACAATGATATGTATCAGCATTTAAAGGTTGTATTCTGGATTAAACCTACATGGTCTTAGTATTTTGATAACAAAATAAATTTACAACTTACTACATGATTTTTGTTCAAATGCTATTGATGAAATTAATATTGTAGTAATTCAGTAATTTTTTAATAATAATTTCCAGTTTAGTTTAGCTTTTAAATTTGTTTTATATTTTTAAACCACAGGTTTATAATGATTAAGTTAATTTTTATTCATAATATTTCAATCAAAGTATACCTAACTACAACAGAGTTACTATTAAAAGTAGTTTATACAAGGTTCTCAAAGAAGTGATTTACATGAGTTTATTTAGACTATTAATGCAATTACTAATTTTTCAATAAGGTAGGCAATGTGCATATATGTGCATATATGTTTCTTTTTTTTTTTTGCATGCTAAGCAATATCAAGAAAAAGTCTGAATTCAATATTATAAGATTTATCTATTTGAAGTCTAATTTTCCCTTAGTTATTTATCTTGTATGCATATATATGCATATTATATATTTCAGTTCACTTTAACTGGCAATTTACTCTATTTCGAGGTTTATTAATATGTAATAAAACTTATATCAAAATATTGCTAGAAACTTTGTTATTAATGCACAAAAAGATAATTTACAAACAATTTTTAAGGTAATCTTTCTAATTCTTTTTGTTTAACAATATACTGAAGTTTGAATTTTTTAAATTTGATCGATGGTATGTCCTGAAACTTGTAACACTAGATAATAAATAGATACATTTAGTAAAAATTTAAGAACTTAATAAGCTCTGAAGTATAGTTGTTTATACTTAAAGAATCTTCGACTCTATATTAAGAATTAATGAACTAATTTATAAATCTATAATGCTATACCCTTATGACAGAAGTAAATAAACTTGACTTCAAAGTTGTAGCAAAGCCTTTTTATGTAGATCAATACCAAATAAATTACTAGCTAGTATCATATTTTGAGAAATAAAAACCCTGATATATTATAAAATCTTTAATTATACCCAGGTAAATATAACTAGCATTTAGATTTAAAATATTAGAAGTATATTTAAGTTCTAATATGCTTTCATTTGTTTTTACTATTCTTAGCTCATCTTGAAGATTTTTTGAATTTACCAAGATTGGGCATTTGATTATATTTAATATGAGGATTGGTCTATAAAAATGTCAGTCTGGGAATTTGAGAATTCTCTGATTGCTTATAAAAATAATTAATCGTTTAACCCAATTATAATATAAAAAAATTAATCATTTTTATGATCAATCAGAGAATTCTTAAGTCCTCAGACTAACATTTTTCTAGATCAGTTCTCATATCATCTATTACTTTGATTAGTAAGTCATGATTAGCATTAACCTAATCAACAAGCATTCAAATGTATCTGCTAAAGTTGGTGGTTCTTTCTTGGAGTTTCAAGATCTATATTTTTACTTCTAAACAAGGAACATACTGGGTATTTCATATTTTTTTTTATAATGACCTTATAGAGATTATGATGATTATTTATGCAAAATATACATATTTTGCACAAATAGTTATCGTGATCTCTATAAGGTTATTTATAAAAAAGAGGACATGTGTAGTGATTTTTGAAATAATCAGTATAATGGATTTCCTAGTGATTATAATTTGAACACTTATTGTGTAACATTACAGTTGATCTAGAGATATTCAATATTACATTTGGGCTTAATTTCAGACAATTTAAATATTTTTTTCTATTTATTACTTAAATGTTTTTAAATTAATATGTTCAAAATATTTATTTATACTGATTATTACAGAGTTACTTATATTTCTGGTCAGTTAAAATTCTTTAAGAGCACATTTGTTCATTTTGTTATATGTTATTTTATTTTATTTTTTTGTTATAGGATTCAATGATCCTAAGTGTATCATTAGGATTCAAAATCTTTTGCTTGTGCCCTATAACTATTAATGTTTGAATTATAATTATTCAAGATTGAAACATTGTTGAACCATATTAATGATTTTTTGAAGTCTCTGTATTATGTAAGATAATATATAAATCTTATTTTATTTATTTATTTATTTATTTAATTTTATTTTTTATTTTATTTTTTTTTGCTATAGCAGTATCGATCAAGTTTTTTTTCATTTCAATAAATACAAATTTAACTTACACAATGCTCTTTAAATTTGTTATATTAAGAAACTATTCAGGCACTCTTCTGCTCATGTATGATTTTATATTATGACTTGAGAAACTATATATATTAAGCTACAAACCTCTAAGTGCATGTTCTTGGGTCAAACTCTAATAATATGCACTTAGAGAACAATGTATTTATAAAGAACATATATATAATTGGACCTGAATTTTAGAGAATGTGCACTTGTAGAAGGTGCACTCAGCATTGGCATTAGACATATGCTTGATAATTTTAAAAAGAATTGAACATATATGCTCAATGTTTTTCAAAACTGTTGAACACATGTTCAATACCAAAATTGGATGCACATATGGAAGTTTTATGCCTATCAAATATGAGTGCTGCAAAGTGAAAAGTTGGAAGTGAATATTTAAGTTCTCATCATAGTAAATTTAGCCCCTAAAGAACTTTGATATTATGTACTGATAAACAATATTTTGATAGTTCAGTAACAATAACAATACATTCATATGATATTTTACTAAACAACTAGGACATTGATTATATATATGGTTGATTATGTGCATCAGAATTCACAAGACTAAATGAGCTAAACTCATCATAATGAAAATTTAAATATTCACTTCCAGCTTTTCACTCTGTAGCACTCATATAATTAGCCTTTTTAAGCACCTCATTCATAATTGACTAATGTTATAACCTATTAAAGCAGTTGATTATAGGCATTACATGCAATTTCCATAAGTTTTAATAGTTATACTGCATAAAGTGTTTGATCAGTTTAGGTTTCAAGTATAATTGGCCATATTAATATATATTAACAAAGAATTAAATCAGCATCTGGAAAGCGTGTACCAATTTTGTGCAGGTGATGTAAACCAAATTTGATTAGGACAATTTAGGGTTTTTATATAATTTGATATTTATCCAGATTTCAAACCCAATTTGAACCCAAAATCTTATCGTTCTTTTTTATATGTTTGGTACAATTGTTAAATCTAGTAAAACACCAGGAGTCTACTGATTCCAAACTACCAGTGTTGTTCTATGATTAATTTAATTATAATAGAAGTTGATATGACTTTATGATCTTTTTAATAAAATTTTTTTATTAGCATTATTAGCATTTAATTTGACCAAGGTGTTTTATGTTCATAAAGTTACATAATTATATGATCAAAAAAATGTGATTTGGATTATCAGTCAACACTGCATACCACCAGGTTGAGTTTACATCTCTTGGTGTACTATACTGACTAAATAGGCTTTAGAGTTTCTTACTAATTTAATGTATTATAGCTTAATTGTAGAAAGTTCTAATTTCTCTTAATAATTTATAGTATATATATGCAACAATATACTTGTTACCTATTTGACAATTCCAGTCTTTCACTTATAATTTTTATTTGATGAATCAAATATCATTTGTCAGTGTTATTACCAATCTGAACTATATTTTCTGAAAGGTTATATTTATAATAAATCGATCTAAAAAAAAATAATTTTAATAGCATTAACCAGATTAGCTTGGTTAACCTGAATAATTCAGTTGATCCAGTTAATTCAGTTGGTTCAGTTAACTCGATTAACTTAATTGACCCAACTAGTTCAGTTGACCTAGCTAATTCAGTTGACCTAGCTAATTCGGTTAACCTGACTAATTCGGTTAACCTGGCTAATTTGATTGACCTAGCTAATTCAGTTGGCCTGGATCAACTGATCTAACTAAAATAATATAGTTGAGCCGATTGTATTCAGATAAGTTAATTTGATTAACCAATTAGGAATTTTAGTACCTGGTTCACATCATTAGATGTTTAATAAGGTTTGAGTCTGTAACTATTTGGTCAGGAAGTTTGATGTTAGAAAAGTGAATAAAAGCTTTATAGTGATTAAGAATGCTATTAATAGCATGTTTGAGATGTGTAGAAAGTGTTTCACATCTTTTTTTAGTAGCTTATTAAATTTGTTGTCAAAGCAAAAGAGAGTTTTCAAGATAATGAGCATGGTAGAGTTGTTTTTAAATATCTTGTGCATATTGGATCTATTGGTTGAGTTGTGAATGTTAATGAGAGGTAAAGATATAAATGTTGTACTAAGATCTTAAATTGATATTTTGAATTCTTGAATTAATTTGATTAATGTTAAGGTTGTTGTTAGGATTTTTCAAAATTTTGATTAAGTGACCAAGTTCTTTAAATGATAAATGAAGTAAGGTACTGTAAGGAAAGTATTGGTAGAATAGTTCAAAATTTTACT
>CAJVQA010010501.1:0-11341 GCA_910591915.1 Cetraspora pellucida | reverse complement strand
GTCGATGGGATTTGAACACCCAACCTACCACTTGGAGGGTTGACAACCTGACCACTTCACTAGGTCGCCACACCCTACTAGCAAATTTAATAATAATCAGAATTTATATATATATATATATTCTAAACATTATTTATAAATTCATTATATAATATATAAAATATTAATAAATATAAACATTTTTTTTATTTATTTTAGAAAATAATTAATCATGTAATAGTAACATAAATTTTAATATTACATTTTCTTATAGCTAATTTTGTATATTCAACTTTAAACTTGCTAAAATCTTGTGTATCAACTAACTAAGTACCAATATTTGCTTTTCTTTATATTTTAAAGGTTATATGATAGTTATTTAACATTATAGTAGTATTTTTTGATACTAAAATAATTTTATCATAGATAGATAAAAGAAATTTATTAATATTAATACAGATTTTTTAAACTATTTTGTGAGTAACAAAATCCTATTTGATAATTTTACAAATAATTTATAAACCAATATGAATTCAGATTCTTTATCTTTATTACTTATTTCATTTTTATCCTTATTACTTATTTTATTTTCAATCTTATTGTTCATTTTATCTTTACTTGTTATATTATTATTTGTTGTAACAAATATGTGTAAAGAAGACAATTCAACCATTTCTTATAAAATAAATATAAATTAATAAATAAATACAAATTAATAAATAAATATAAATTAATAAATAAATATAAATTAATAAATAAATATAACTATTTAATAAATAATAAACAATTATATTATATTTGTTTTATTTTTTATTATATTTGTTGTTTTCTTTTTAGCATTTTTAGAATTCAGTTTGACTAAGACATTATGACAGTATCCACAAAGAGAAAAGTTGAAAAGTTTTTTTAAATTTATATTATAATTATATTTTCATACTCTTTTATAAACAAATTTAAACTTTGGTGCTATTCAGATAGGTTTATAAGAATGTATATATGCTTGTTTAATAAAACTGATTCTATTTTTTTTTGTTAGTACTACAGATATTTTACAACTGCAAGTCTCTTTATACAAATTTATTGTACAATATAAGCATTTCTGGTACCCAAAGCATATACTATGATGATATTTAAGTTTGGTATTTGCTGCATCTATAAGACACTTAATTAATTTGTAAAAAAGCAAAAAATTTTATTATTTTAAAAAAATTTTTTATATTTATTTAAAATTTTTAAATTTCTAATTTTCAGATTTCCAGATTCCTGTATAATACATGATATATAAAATTGCTGATTACAGTAATTTGAAAAGCATTCTAATATTAAAAAAAAATTTGTTAAAATATTTTAAAAAATTAATAACAAGCAAACCAAAAATATAAGATGAAAAAATTTATTTATTTAAAATTATTAATTTGAAAATTGTTATAGATAAAATAATAAGAAATATAAAAAACTAATATTAGTTAAAAGTAATAAAATTAAAATACATATAAGTTAATACAGTTAACAAAACTTGAATCTCATTATTAAGCAAAGCAGTTTAATAACAATATTATTCAAAAATAACAAAAACTCTAACTACTAAATATAATATACAAGATATGTAATAAAATATTATAAAATAGTTGCAAAATATTAACAATTTGTATTGAATTAACAAGACTTTTTTTGACCATATCCAATGTTCAAATGCCTATATGTTCAAGAAAGTCCACAGCATATACAAGCTCTAAAACTTAATATATTAATTTAAATAATATATAATTATACATTTTTTATAGTGCTGAATATTTTTATTTAAAAAGTTAAAATAGATTAACTTAATAAAATTTTAATTTATTTATTTGTCCAAAAAATGTCTACAAATGTCCAAATCATGTTGACAACTGTCCCGTGCCAACACTGGCCTAAATAACTAGGTAGTAAAATATTTTGTAAATATGTAATAAAATCTTTCTTTACCTACTAGGATTTAAAAAAATATATATTTTAAATAAATACTAATAAAATAACCAGAATGATTATCTAAATAAAATATTCATATTATAATTTTTACCAATTAAATGCAAAATCAAGTACAATAGAAAACCAAAATAAATAAATAAAAAATTTAAACCAATATTTTGTTAAAATACAAAAAACAAGTTAATGAACAAACTTTCAAATTATTAATATTTTTTTTTTAAAAAAAAAATTTATTTTACACCTGATTCTTATCTAATTAGCATATGCCAAAAGATTTTTCGTAGATGAGTTACATAAGGTAACATTCTGGCGCGAACTTAAACAAATGGCATGCCAAACCACACAATTCATAATATATTAAAACCGGGTTTAATCGGGTTAACATATGAAAATAAAACCGATTCCAAATTTTAAATTGTTCACTATCGCTATGCTATACTAATTAAAAATAATGAGAATGAAATTTTACATCTAGAGAACGATTACTTATTCCTATCGCCTCTAACAACAAACATCCTAGCCCTAAATTTTTAATTTCACGAACTTGGTTTATTTTAACATTGAGTTGCCTTTTGTGGGTTTGTATCACTCGCACAAATAAGTATTTCCGGTACTACTTGTACGTACGTATGACGGTAGTTGAATTTGATCTGGCAGTGATTTTCTATGATATAAACTGATGTTAAGATTTTAATTGAACAGATTAGGTGACATGTTTGTTTATCGTTTTGATATATTTGAAACGTTTGGAGTAGTTTTTTTTTATGGAAATGCCAAAATTATATCAAAAAGATTGAATATCAGACATTTGATATTTATATAAAATTTAAAATTTAAATTAATTTAGAATTTCATTTTCCGAAATTCCGCATTACACCATTATTAGCCAATCAAATTCCGATTAGGTGTAACGCGGAGTCAAATCTGGAATCCAAATTTGGAATCGTCTATTGTCAAAGAATATGTACGTTGCCGTAGTTTTTGAGTTAATTATATATTATCTGGCTTAGGCGATCCCTAAAATTAGTATACACGAGGTTGCATCATCAATGATATTGACAGTTAAGGTTGTGTAATTAAAAATTGAAACATCTATGGAGATATTGGCAATTAAAGTTGGATAATTAAAAATAGAAAATCCTTTTTTCATTTTAAATTTTCTTTGTGGATCAAAGAAAAGCAAAGTATAAGTTTAAAAGAAAACAAAAAGAATTCTTTGAGTCTATAATAACTATTAATTTTGGTGTTATTGTAACGCGTACCGTTTTGATTTAAACAACTACGCCATATTTTAACTGTTTGAGAATTTATCATATAGCATAGTAAACACTTGACGCCATTAATATGCATTTATTTACGGAAATCCATAATGACTCTAACCGACTAACTTTTTGTATTGTTCTTTTTGATAACCCAATCTTATGATACATCAAAAATAACAAATCGATAAACTGGTTAGAATCACTAGGTACCAAACTCGGTAATCCATCAAATCCGGATTATCCGTTATCAAAGACATCTTTGTTTACTGTTAGTGTTTTTGCTTTCGCGCTATGCTAGAATAGCTCTTTTGGTAATTCCTTAAGTATTTGTTTTTCAAACAGAAGTTTATACAAAGAAACCAAGTTTCGCCAATACACGGTATAACAAATAAAGAATTATCTCTAAGTGCATCAAACTTTGCAATCACATTTCGATGGTTTGACTAGAGCCGAGTTGAGCCGTCATTCTGATTAAAATAGTTAAATTGCAAATATTCAATAAATTAAAATTTTACTAAATATTTTCGACAAACGGAATTCTTGCTCTCGATACATTCGTACATGTTCATTTACTATTGGCTAATGGTCATGAGATAAAAAATTTATCACAATGCCATTTCTAGAAATGATATACTCTATTAATCGGTGGTCTTTGCTAAAGAATATTATCTGTTATTTGTGAACATTATTAAGATGTTATTAGTGAAATGTTCCGGTTTCATATCTTTTATCACATTTTTTTCTCTTAATGTTTCGATCGTCACAAACCGCAAATCTTTGGTATCAAAATATTACGTACGTACTAAAGTTAATTTTATTTTTTAAAAATCTGTTACGTATACGTATAACGTTTAACAACCGAAATGTTAACCTATCAATAATATCTAATGCTAAGAGAGAGGACTGTAACCTTGATCTACAACTCGCATAAATAATTAAGGAAAATCTGATACGAATTGAAACGGATGATTTGCGATTTACAGCTACCTCATATCTCGTGAACGGATCAAAGAAAATACATACTGATATCCGGATTGCAGATCAATTGATCACATCCCTACCGTTAACGTTAATGTTCAACCATTATCACGTGAGCACATGAAACCCATGTATCATTCATTTCGATATACAGAAAATCAATTCACACTTTCTTGTCTTTCAATCGCTTCGCAAAAGGTGACGCCGACGTTTCAGTTTGTTCCTTTATAGGCGTTTCCAATCGTTCCTTCAAGAAGGGTATTCCAAATTGCCATATAACATATCCAACCAACAAACTAATTAATATTGTCCAAAATATTACTACGTATGTGGGTACAGGATTTGGAAATTCTCCTCTGCCAAATTTAAAACATATTATGGATTCAGTCATTATATTTGCCATCGTCAGCCAAGCTTGTGGTCCAAATCTTTTGCATTCCCTAATGTATATAAAAATTATGGAATTCGTCAGTAAATGCTAAGTTAAGTAATTACGCAGTAGATAGAATGAGTTTTACTTGTCTGTGAGATATTGATACGCTTCACGTGTAGCAGGAATAGAACACATGAAAAGTAAAATCGCACGATATGAATTGATTGGATTGTCTGGTGGTATCCATAACAGATATTTCAAATAAAATGAATTCAACTCGGCTTGCAAAAACTGTTAATTATAAATAATTATATTTAGTATTAAGTAATTAAGTATAATATGTTATGGCAATAATTTAAGTAATTACATATAATGTGTTACGACAAATAATTTAATTACATGAAATATGTTATGACAATAATTACGTATAACATGTTATGACAATAATAAAGCTCACCGCAAACAAAAGTCCAATGACCGCGATATAATTTTTAAAACTTTTCGTCGTTCCCCATTCAAACTTGGTCCAATCATGTGGTGTGAATTGTTGAACTGTACGCTTTACTTTTCCCTTTAAAGAACTAATTTGTTTTATTCCTCTCCACGAGTAAGCTTTCATCTCAAAATATTCACATGTCTTCATACCAAAATAAAGACCGATCCAATTACACACCAGAACATCAAGAATCCACTATTTGAATTATTTAAAATTCATAAATCTTTCTTTTTGTGAAAATTTATTAGATTAGAGAAAATACTTGCGTGATCCCACCAGCATTCGGCAAAATTATTTAATTGATGTTGCAATGAATATTCCATTATTTCAAACATTACCGATAAAATCCAACAAAACCAATAATCTCGAAGAACTACTGCTTTTGCATACCATCCAACAATATGATATATAACAAATATATCAAGTTGATCCTATTACAAAAGTCTCTTTTTAATTTAAAATTTGAATATGATCAATATGAATCTGTTATGCTAATATGAACAACATACCCTAACATTCTCATAAGTTAATTCACAATTTTCAGCATATGAACGTTCGGGTAGTGGAACCCCTAAAGATGGATCAATGCATGAAAAAATATATCTTGCATCGCGTTTGTTCTAAATTATTAATATCATCAATTAGTTTCCCATTATTCGTTTGATAATTATTGACGTAAATTTATATTAATACCTGAAATAAAAGAAATACAAGAAACATTTGATATAGTACACCAAAACCCAATACTATACGCCAGAATGCTGGATGTGGTCGAATAAATGGCCCATCTCGGAATTGTAACATCGCAAAAAGAAGGAACGAAAAAATTCCCGCCCAAGTCCCACTGTAAATAATTTTTTTTTTGTGTTGTAATACTCTTCCGATCATTTAAAATGCTAATTGAAACAATTATAAAAAAAAAAAAAATTTGTATACGATACACTTACAATTTAATATTTGTCGCTGTATCGTCTGCTTCAGGGTACATTGCGACATATACTAATCCGATCAACATAGCAGTTAGTACTGTCAAAGTCCTCGGACGGTCTACAAAATAAATAAAATACATAATAAAATCCATAAAAATGAGGAAATTGTGTATGAATCATAGTTATTTTTGAAGATAATTAGATAGTTTGTTTTTTATGACGTACAGAAGAATTCGGTAGTGGGATCATTTTCTGTATATGCTACTGATCGAACCTGTACTGACCTAGCATCAGAAGAAACTATTTTTTCTTCTATTTCTTTATGAGGTGAATTTATTGTATGATAAGGTGTGCTAAGGTCGGTCATTGTTATAACGTGAGAAACTAAAAATTCATGAATTACTCTATCCACACGCGATCTTTTTTTTTTTTCGCCGATCGACTGGGCCAGTGCGTTAATTATTGGGACCCAAAACCGGATCTGTAAATGTCATTTTCCTTTTGTGGATAGGTATTAGCCAATCATTAATTAGAATTCAGCACACGACAGTTGCTGGAACCTATAAAACTAAGAATTTCGCACAGGTGTAAAATTTATTGGATTTTCCCAAACTATTCCTAAGACCGCATTTAAAATTAAAAAAATATACATTGACACTTTGTTATCCATTTTCTACTAATATAAAAGTAATAAAGTGCTTTAATTCTGAAAATTTTTGATTTTATTGAAACAAACTTGATTAAAATAAAACACACGCCAGGGGCGCGTAGTTTTTGAACTCCCTTCGAATAATGCATTCAACTTATATTGTCAACTTTTGGTTTACTTATTTACCTGTGTCTTGGCCATTTAGCATTTCTACTCAACCCTTGGCGATAATTATTCCACTTATTGTTACTATGTGCGGCTTGTTCTTGACCCCTTATCTCTTGAAGAATAAAACTTTCGACGGTATATTAGTCGACGGGCTCAATGCTCGAATTCTTACCTTCGTCATATATTTTATTTATTGTTATAAACCAAGTTGATTTATATTTTTACTTACTTATTTTATTTTATTTTATTATATTCTTTTTTTTTTTAATACAAAATAGATGAACCATTAATCATTCAGAAGAATACGGAATATGTAATAATAAGAAACAAAAGATATCGAATTGTTCATATTGTTCACCAACTTGGATCAATAGTCCCTTTAGTAGTACTTATACATGGAATCGGTGGTCAGGTTAGAATTTATAAAATTCTTTTATATATTTTGTGTCAATTTTTTCTTTTATCTTTCAATTATAAAATTTTTTGTAATAATATTTATTATAATAAACTTAACGGGTTTGGGGCGAATAAAGGTTGCACAGTGGGAATATCAATTAGAATATTTTTCTTCCACTGCAAATGTATTGGCTATTGATTTGTTAGGATGTGGAAGAAGTGATATTTCAAAGAGGTAAATTACAAAAATTAGTAAAATTAGTAGTGTTGGTTCTGATAATAATTTAATAGATGATAATCATACGTTATATGTAAAAAAAAAAAAAAAAAGATCAGATGATTACAAAACCGAATCTTTGGTCGATGATCTGGAAGAACTTTTGAAACATTATCCTAGTGAAACTATGGTATTCATTTGTCATTCATATGGTTGTTGCCTAGGTACATTTTTGTACCAACGGTTCAAAAATACTGTTAAAGCTATGACCTTCATTTCGGTTAAAGCTGATATAAGTGACAAAGAATTGAAACAACGAAAAACCATTCAATCCTACCCTGATGTATTTTTTGATGTTTTCCGCGTCTTATTTGATCGTCGCGGTGGAATCAATTCTTATAGTGTTAATCGTATGTTGCATAAAGATGCGAGCGTTGGATTACGAACAAAACAATTAAAATGGAATAAACAATCAAAAACTTTTGTGTGGAAACGAATGCTTGGTGGTTTTAAATGGATAACTCGTGATGATATTCGCATGATTCAATGTCCGTTGTTGCTTATAGCAGGTCAAGAGGTAGGTGACTAGGTTTATAATTTCTGTCTTAATAAAAGTAACCTGTATTGATTTTCAATATATAAGTAATACGTAAAATAATATTTATTAAATAATTTATTCATTATCATTTATTATCATTTATTTATATTGTTTATTTTAGGACAGAATTAGCCCTCAGTGTGACATGATCCATATTCATGAATGGTGTACTTCACCAAATACACCTGATCCAGTGATGATTCCACATGCGGGACATAATCCAATGGTGGAAAACCCTGACCTCGTCAACTTGATCATTAATGATTTTCTAATAAAGGCATCTGGATTGAATACAGTTGATCCTGCGTGGCAAATTGTTTATAAAACAAAAGATGAAAATAAATGGTCCATGAAAAATTATCAAAAGGTGTGTCAACTGAAAAATAAATTCATGCTGTAAGCTGCGCCGGGTTCATAGTCCCTTCTCGGAACACCCAAAGTTTTCCAAGAATGGAAATTTGGTTCGACGCGTGAATTTTTTTCAGTTTTGATTTTCTATTCTTTTTCAGTCATAGATATTGTTTTATAACTTTAAGATAATCTCGTGACCAAAAATACTCTTGTCGCACTCATGTGACAATTAATTATAGTGGAAACAAACTCCAACGATAGCTGACCGAACTGTCAATAGTACATTGTTTAGACCAATGAAGGTTTGTTTTTTATTATAATTAAAGTTATAATATGTATATTATTTTTTTGTATATATGATTATTCAAATTATAACTCTCATCTCATTTCTTCAAGGTTATGCGGCAAGTTGACGAAGAACATTCTCCAGAAATATTTATAGCGCAGCATCCAGAGATAGGATTGTAGGTCAAATTCCTTTATATGAATTTTGTAACGTTTGATCTTGTAAAATAACCAATTTATTTTATTTAAATTTATTATATAGTATCATTGATATAACCAAAGATCCACCACCTTATAGAACACAAGACTTTGATAATTCACATATTAAATATAACAAACTAAGTACAGCAAGCAAAATTCCACCATCACGAGAAGAAGTACGGATGTTTATTCAAATTGCCAAAGATGCGTGGAGTAAAAAACCTGATAAACAAATCGCTGTTCATTGTCATTATGGGTAAGCTTAACATCGTTAATTATTTAATGAAATAATGCTTGTTATATATATGTTTACCTGTTCAACCATTTGTGCAGTACTTTTTTTTACAATTGTATCTTATTTTTTTTTTGCATTCGATTTTAGGTTTAATCGGACAGGGTTCATGATCTGTTGTTATATGATCGAAGAATTGCACATCTCAGTATCTGATGCAATTCACTATTTTGAAGAGGCAAGACGGCCGAGAGGCATCAAGTAAGTGATACCCCTTCTGTTTTATAGTAATATATTTTTTTAAATACTTTTTAATAATTATTACGTTATAGACATCGTCATTTCAAAGAGGAACTATATTTGCGGTATGAACCACCTCCTAGAATTAATTTGAACGATTCAGAGATTTAGCTTATCTACAAAATTTTGCTTTTAAACTATTTTAATGCGTTTTGCGAATCTGCAATTTTGGAATTTTTAAGTGCTGTGTAGATAACATATGTAATAATTGTAATTTCTATTTCATGCTTCCATTTTAATTCATCTTCACGTCATTATTATTATTTTTTTTTTACGTAATTATATGTACAATTTATACTTTTAGAAATTTTAATGTCATATATTTCTTTTACATGTAGAATGTTTATATATATATATATTTGTATATTTGTATGTTAATAACCCTTGAAGTAAAATCTTTTAATATATTTTTACAATCATAACTTATTAAATTTGGACAGTGTCTAAACTTTCATAATTAGGTTTGAACCAGTTTTAATAATTAAATTTTAATTGGATAAATTACAAAATTCACGTGATAAACCCGAATTATTAAAACCGGTTCCTTTAGATTAAGGTTGGCTTGGATCATAAACAAATTTACTTTTCCCGACATTGTTTTAATGCAAAAAACTCTGATTGACCAAATTTAACGTCATTCCTAATATTTGTAACACCAATACTTTATAATTTTATGTAGCATTCTCACACAAAAAAATTGGTTCATTCTTTTTATTCTGTGTAATTTTGGTCAATCAAAGTTTGTCAGGTGTAACGTGATAGTCAAATCAGGTAATCGTTTAAAATTTAATAATTTTATTACGCTTTTGCAAAATTCTGTGACCTTCTTGATTACTAAGATTTATAAAAATGATCGTGATTGTGTATTACTTGTTACGTTTCATGTAAATTACATTTACATTCAGGGTTGGTCAAATCACTGGTCGACCAAAAATTTGTTGGTCGAACTGGTCTGGTCAAATGGTTTAACCTATTAAATAAATAATTTTAATATAGAAATATATATATATATATATATATATACTTTATATATTATTTGACAATTTGACCAATACTAAACCCTTTGACCAACTAGTCAAACTGGTCTGGTCAAACTTGACCATTGACCGGTCCATGCCAATCCTGAATTACATTGTAACTTAACATTACAAAAGTTTAGCCAGAACTAATAGATATCCATCATTATGTTCGAAAGTGTAATTTTTAATGCCAGCATAATTCACATGATAAAAATTATATGTAATTTTGTTTTCAGAAACTTATACAAACTTACGTAAAATTACGGTAATTTTCCAACCCTGATTGCGATTGTTAAAGCTGCCAATTTGTCATAAATATACAACGGTTGCTGTACTTGGAATTCCATTTCAACCTAAGTAGGTGCGTACAATATATACAGCAATATATACAGTAAAAAAGATAGTTCCCGTTAGTTAGATGCACGTGTAACGTCATCTTATCCTTGCGGTTTGCAAAAAGGTGTGATCCTACGATTTTCGTCGAAAATTCTAGATTTTCTATCAATCGATCAGTAAATCCCACGATTTTACATTATACGATGATCAGCAGAAGTCCCACCTTTTTGCTGCAATAGATTAGTCAGCTTTAGCAATCGCAATCACAATCACGATGATTTTTATAAATATTAGTAATTAAGAGGGATCGTAGAATTTTGTAAAGCGCAATAATCAAATGTATACGGCCTGGGCGGCCCTCTAAGCGCGGGTTATGGGTTACTGCCATCGCGATTATGAATAATAAAATGTATGATATCTTCTTTGATTATCATTATCTATTATATAAAATTTTTATAATAACAGTAATGGTAACAATAAATTTTTTCTTGTAAATTTTAGAATATAGTTTATTTAATAATAAATAATACACTGGCGATCATAAATAATGCAACAAAAAAAAAAATTTAGTCGGATCGTATTATCTCACGCAATTCCGGGCGTA
>CAJVQA010010500.1:0-11341 GCA_910591915.1 Cetraspora pellucida | reverse complement strand
AATTGTATGCTCTCCTGTAGTGGTTCATTGAACCACAATACTGATAAGTAATTAATAAAAGTCAAAAGACCAAAGAGATCACCTTAATAAAAAAAAAAAATAAAAATAAATATTGTGTTTAAGAAGTGTAATGACCTGTGAAGTAGTTAGATTGTCAACTTTCAAGTAGCAGGTCCAGGATTCAAATTCCAGTATTGATAAAAAATTTGAAAATCCTCTCTGTGTTATAATTAACTGTCTCTTGCAATTGATTGGGATAAGATACCTGTTATTATATCACACTAGTATAACTAGCAGGTCACATGGCATTTGTATAACAGTTATATGACATTGTCCTTTGGAACAAGGTCTGTAGTTATATGAAGGAATACAAACTAATACTAGGCAATGCAAACCTATAATAAGTTCTTATAACTATATAAATTATAAGAACTAAAAGAAGAAAGACAGAAGCCCATTTGGAAAACTTGAATAGAGAGATAACTCAAACTTTTGATGATGCTACTGTAAAAACTAGACTTATAAAATAAAGTTAGAACTTGTAAAATAAAGCAAATATACCAATTTTTGAGGAGCAACTTAATGAACCAACCAGACTATTGGAATTTCTAGATTTTAGAAAAAAAAATACATGTTGGCAAACATGTAAACCAGAAGTGTATAGTTTCAATCTACCTTTTCAGGCTATCTGAAATAGCAGCTTGATGGAACTTAAATTGAATACCAAAATAGTAAAAATATGTTATAAAGTCAGTATCAAGATTGAAATAAACTTTACAAGAACATAGCAGTTTAATAATATATTCTAATTACTAGTGTTGGTTTTAGTTATAGCAATACTGAATCAGCTATAAGAAAAAGATACAGAAGATTCTGAAAAGTTTAGTACAAGGTTAAAAGTTCTAAAGAACTGCTTTAAAGACTTAGTAACTATAGCATATTTTCATAGCATCAGCCAGGGTCATTAGTAGGCAAAAATAGATAGATAGATATGGAAACTAGAGTAGTTAAATAGGAAACTTACAAGCAGGTTCCAGATATAGCAGCTAGTGTAAAACCTTTAGATGAACTACTTAAATTAGACAATGACTAAAGTGGTATGAATGGCTAGTTGTACACTCTTTCTATAGTTGCTTCTATAGTTGTAATACAACTATTAGCCAAATATACTATTAATAAAATCCTAAGTTGCAAGTACTCACCTTAATATTTAAAAAAAAAAAAGTATTGTATTTAAAGCTAAATATAATGAACCTTTAAACTCAAAACTCAGACATTAGATTTTTTTTTTTTAGCAAATTATGATGAAAATATAAAAAAAATATAATAAAATAATAAATTCAAAAACTTTGCTTATTTTTACCTTTCACTTTTTTTTATTTATTTAATTTTTTTTTTACTTTTTTTTTCTTAAAAAAATTCAACATTTTTTCTTTAAATCTTTGAGTTATACTCTAAATACTCTTTTTTTTTTACTTATTATAAACTTAAATATAACAGAACCATCTATCAGTAATGAAATATTAAATAATAAGTGCTTCAAATCATTACTCAATTCAAATAAAGCAAGCATTATAGTGTCTGAATATGTTACAAATATACTTTTATTAAATTATAATTATCTTGCAATTAAAATTCACAAACTTCCTAACTATATTATAATTAAAGAGTTTTTAATAAATCAATTTGAAACAAATCTTATAGTAAACATTGATAATATTGAAGATACACAAAAATGGATAACTGATTTTGAAGAAATATTAAAAACTATGATGTCTTAATCTAAGGACTATCAAATTTTAGAACAAATAGTTATTTTTAGACAATTGAAACATTGTATTTATAGTGATATAGTAAAAAAAAACAAGAAAGTTCAGTCTTAAAAAAACTAGTTCATTACATATTAGAAATACAGAATATAAGACTACAATTCACTTTTGATTTGAACAGTGAAATCTTCAGACTGATTATCTACTTAAAGTAAATATTAAGTATATATATAATCATATTGTTCATTTTGTGAAAGCACTTAGTTTTAGATATATTAAAAATAAAGTTCACAATAAATATATTAAACTTTTTGCAAATAAATACTTAGTAGCTACTACCCAATATATATATAAGAATAGCCTTTATTTGCTTGCAAGTAATAATCAAGAGCTTATAAAATTATTAGCAGACTGCATACTAAATTCTGATTATAATTATGTTTTAAATTTATTTAAATAGTTTTGTAATGATTGTCTTGATGAGAAGAATAATATACATATGTTTTAATAACTTAAAAAGAAAGTTGATTTATATAATAGTTCAGAAAAAGGTTTTGCAATTTATTAGAAATATGACTCTCAGTCAGAAAAAGCCTTTATTCTTTATATTGCTATTAATTTAATGGTTCACATTTATAAAAAAGTTTAACAATCTAGAGAAATCTGTTATATAGATGCTTTAGCATTATTTGAACTGTTGAATTTATTAGTTACTCTATTTTATACAAGCTATATTACAAGTGCATTGCCTTTTAGTATTCTTGTAACATCAGATAAGCTAGAAATAACTCTTAAAAAAAAAATGAATATGCTAAAATTGCTTCTTTTACAACATGCATTTTTTGGCTATAGGCCTGATACTAGATTAGTAACTTTTCTTATAAAGAATTCAATTTTTGAATGTAATATGCTAAAACATTGCTGGCTACAATCCAAACAATTATTATATATATTTAATATGCTTCAAGTGTTTTGGTGCTAGTTGCATAATTCAAAACATAATATAAATAAGACTTATAAAATACCTATAATAAATTTTATAAAAAGTATATTATATGCTTTAACAGAAGTTAAAATAATAAAAAATTACAATGAATTAAAAACCAACTATTATTATATATATCCATAACTACAAAGACACTTCAAGTTACTTGAAACCAATAACAATTCTAAGCTGTATATTTTTGTTCTGAGCTTTTTATATAGGAAAATAATACTAATAACTATATAAAGCATAGTTTTAGATTGCTAAAAGACATTATATTTGTATATACCAAGACATACAATAGTGTTCAAATGTTTTAATTTATTGTTACAAATATAAAACACTATTATGAACATTAATTACTTGGAATAGCACACTGCCATCCTAGTTATATTCAGATTGCTAAAAGGTTCTTATATTTTAGTTGGGAGGCAATTAATGCAGCAAATATTCAACAAGCAGAAATAAGTATGAAGTATTTGGTTCTAAGTAAAAAAAAGAGCACTGATCTATTTTATACTGTTAATACAAAATTATATATATCATTAGCAAGTTGTATTAATTACAACCTTATATTCACTAAATTGTACTACTTAATCAATATTTAAATTTACTATTTTTAAAGTATTTAAAATAATAATTGCTTGTTAAGTATTTTTTTTTTTATTTATATAATATCAAGTAGAAAAAATAGTAATACATGAATATATCAATTAGATATAAATATATAAATAAAATATTTCTAAACTACACTATTGTTGCTATATATATAATGACATCTAACATGATATTAACCTTTAATTTTCTGTTTTAGTTAAATCTACTATTGTAATCATTAACTATCAGAGGAGGGTAAAAAGGACCTTTAAGATTATTTTAATTAGTAAAAGCAGGTATATATAGTAAAATTCTGAGAAAGAGTTTTAAGAATAAATTGGTCTATATTGGTATTAAATGTAAATATATTGTTATTGAAGTTAGAAGATTGTATAATAGGTAATCGAACATTGTTTTTCCTTTTAGTAAGAGCATTAATTCCTCATGCTGATTCTCATTCATATTGTTTGGTATTATGAGTTTGTTAGATAGTAAGGTTGAATCAGTTGAATAAAAAGTTAAATAAAGAGATAAGAAAGTTGTTAGTTAGTTTTTTTAGAATTTGTTGAAGTAGTTTATATTGGTCAAGTGTTATTGTATCTTGAATAAGTAAAAGTATTATGTTATATATAGTAAAGTTTAAAGAAAGATTTTGTAAATTAAGAATTTAAATTATAGTATATGGTGAAACTTTTAAGAAGTTTAAAAAGCTTAAGATATTTGTAGTTTCATTGATGAGAATGTTTTGTAGATTGTAAGTATGAAGTGAGCATTGAAGTAAATGTTCAGTGTTTTCATATTGATTACAATAGAAACAATTTGAAGTTAAGTAGAGTAAAAGATAGCAAATATTTAAATTTAATATTGTTGGCAGGTTATTAAGAAGAATTTTATTCCTAATTAAATAAAGTTTCAAATTAGAATTTTGTAAGTTAATGATTTTAGTAAATAGTAGAATATTTATAGTAGAAAGATTTTGTAATGGTTTAAGTTGAAGAAGTTTGTTAAATGTTTGAATAGAAAAAAGGTTTTTGCAGAATTTACAAAGTTTGTATATAATTGGTATTTCTTTTTAAGTAAAGAAAGTAGGTAAATAAAAATGGTCAAAGTTATATTTTAGTTCTGTTTTTTTTTGCATCTTGTTTAGCTAAAGCATCAGCAATATTATGTAAAGTGTTATTTGAATGTGATTTAACTTTGTACATAATATAATTTATATTTTTAAGTTTAGTTAGAAGTTTAGAATATGGATAATATCTTAGTTGTTTTGTTTAGTTTGAGAATTGTAGTTATAAGGTAGTGAATTAGTAAGAGTTTGTATAGTAGATAGGCTGTCTAAGTGAATGTGGATTGAATAGTTGGAAGGTAAGATAAGAAATAAAAGAATGAGTGCTGCTAGTTCTGCTTATGTTAAGTTTGATGTAAGGTTTATAAAGGCATTAAATTTAATTTGTATATTATTTTCCAGAATCCAGGCTATGCCAATAAAGATGTTGTGTGTTTATAAATTAAGTATAGAAGCATCTATATAAAAATGTATGTTAGTTGATTCAAGAGATAGTAATTTTTTGTGAAAGTCTATGAGTTGGTTTTGGTATATGAGGTCAGGTATTATGTTTTGTATTAGGAGAATTTCTAAGCAGGGTAGTGAAAGCAATAATAGAGATTTTAGAACTGGTTTATATAGGTCTGCATGAATATTTTGAAATGTTTTGATTTCTTGATTGTTTATATTGAGTTCAAATTTTGTTTTCTTTTTTGTGTTTTGCATTTAAGATTAATAGTTTGTTTGTAATTTATTTGAAGTGTTGTTGGTGTAAGAAAAATATAGATTGTGTAAGTTGTTAAGTTTGTAATTTGATATTTTTAAAACAGTACTTGAAAGTTAGATGTATTGGTTATTTTGCCAATATGCTAATCTAAAGATGAAATATAAAGTGACCATGTATTTTTCAAGATGACAGATTGGAATATAATAAGATTTAATGTATTTAAAAATGGTTTAATAGATTGAAGTTGAAGATTAGGCCATATGTGCAAAATAGGATGGTTAGATATTTGGTTTGAGAGTATTTTAAACTATTTTGTGATAGAACCTCATAGAGGTTTAAAAGTTCTAAAATATATATTTTTCTAAAGAAAGAGGTTTAGATTATTAGTTGTAAGTAATTGTTCTAAGAAAAGAATTTTATTATTTTTAAGACTTAGAGTTGTTGAATTGTTAGGAGTTGCAATAAAATTATAAATATTGTTTAGTTAGTTAATGTGTTTGTAAGTTGTTGATTAATTTAGGTAGGTGTTGTTAATAGTGATATTATTTTTGTATAAATGATAAAGTTGAGATATTATAATATAGTTAGTAAATTTTCTATAGTTGGTTAGAATTATATCCTAGGTTAGAGATGGTTTCCATATTTTAAAAAGCCAATCCTTAATCCAATATATAGAAATTTGGTTTAAAAGTATATTAGTATTGAAACATCTTTCTATATTACTGCTGCTAACTTGTAGTATAAGTTTGTTAAGTATTGAAATGTTGAGTAGTTGTAAATTGGTAAGTATGTCATTGTTTGTATTAGTAGATAGGTGTAATATATATTTAGTGCATTTTGTTAGAAGACTTGATAGTTGTTGAAGTTTGTTTTGTAAAGAAGAACATATTTGAAGTAGATATTTAATTGATGATAATAAGATAGTATTAAATAGTTGGGATATTTGTATAGAAAGAAGTTTTTTGTATTGAATAATATGAATAAACTGAAAAGTTTTGCTAAAATTTTTTTCAAGTATAGGTTTAGTTGAGCCTTTGCCATCTAAAAAAATTCATAGATATCTTATTATTTTATCAGATTTATAAGATAAAATTAGTTCATTGTTAAAATTTAGAGGTGTTATATTTGAAGTGTTATTGAATGATATTTTTTTGTTAGGTGGAATGTGAATAAGGTCTGATTTGAATAAGTTAACTTGAATATTGTTTAGTTGATATAGTTTATATATGTTATCTAAGATCTCTTGCAGATCATTTTTAGATTCACAGTGCCAAACTGTATCATCTATAAAGACAAGAGGTAGTATTGTTATATGAGTTGATATAGTTGAGAAAATTGTTTTTAAGAGAGATTGTGATGATACTTTGAGAAGTTTTGAGCTGTATTTTGAGTTAATATAACTAAGAATAGGATTATAATAGATTATTTAAAGTAATAAAGAGAAGGTTCTTCTTGTTCTATACCTGAATAAAGTGTAATTGGGTCAGTAGGGTCATAGGCTATAATTGCTCTGGCTTTTCTACTTGGTGTAGATATTTAATAAAGTTAAGTTCAGATTGGAAAATGCCAATATGTTTGCAAGCATCTAGTAAGTGTTTAATATTGATTTTATCAAAAGCTTTGGACATGTCTTGGAAGAGTATTCATGCTTCTTTGTTGTTAGTTTTGTAATATTCTATTGTGTTAATTAATATTTGTATAAGAATATATATAGAACTGTTTTTGGTTGCTACAAAATTAAAAGCATTTAGTAGGTGATGTTGATTAATAATTTGATCAAGATGTGTAGTAAAAATTTTGTAAGACATTTTTTGATAGGTTTAATGAGAGAAATTAGTCTGACTTGATCTAAAGTAAAGTTCCATGTAGATTTTTTTGGTATTAAAAAAATGTTAGATGTTTTCTATATTGTTGGTATTTGTTGTAATAAAAGACATTTTGTTAGAAATAGTCAAATAATATTTGGGCTTTGGAGTTTAGGTATTTTAAATGTTCACAATTTTCAATATGCTAAACTTAAAATCCTTTCTCAAAAAAAGAAACTTACAAAAGAACAACACTCTATCTTCCATTTTTATTATTTTACAAACTTACTAAAGAAGAAAAAATTAATTTTCTTCAAAAACTTGCTCTTAGAGCCAAAGAAATAAAACAAAATTCTAATTATTCTTCGAAATAACAACAACAAAAAACTATAACAAATTTAACTCAAAACACTTTTAAAGATCTGGACTGGTTTATCAACTATCTGATTACAAAAAATATGAAACAAAATACCAAACTTATTACAACACTTGCTCAACAACTTTTCATCTTCTCAAAAGCTCACCTTCGCAAATTTACTTTTGGCCAACTAATTCCTTCTACTCTAAATAATATTCAAACAACCACAAACTAAAAACCTTTTCAAAAACAAAGTTTTAACTATTTGCTTAAAACAATAGCTGCTAAAAAGCCAGAATTCCTTACAGATTTTCTTCATCAATCAAATCCATTACTTTTTTCTCAATTTAATATTTTACAATATGCATATATTTCAAAATTTAAAAATTTATTTACTAAATTTATTGAACTTCTTTTTATTAAACTAAACTACTTACACATCGTTTATTCTTATTACTCAATTTTACTACATCCAATCTCTGATCATTATAAAGTAGCAATTAACTTTGTTTGTCTATACTTATTTCTTCATAACAAATATCAAACAATTCACTATCAAAATTTCATTGATAAACTAAAGCTTTATCCTCTTAGACTATCAATGAAATACAACTTTGAATATGATGCTTCAAAACTCCTATTTATTATCTATAATAACAATTGATTTACTATTACTGTTACTCTTAATATTTTTAAAACTAAATTTCTTAACTCCTTTCGAATTTCATTATTTAAACCTTATATTCAAAACTTCAACACATGATATTCAGACTTATTTAAAGCTTACTAAAAACAATTTATAGAAATTAATGAAAATAAAGTCAGAAACTACATTAAATACCAAATTGCAACCACACTTGATAAGAAATACATAAAACTCCTATCTTCAGATTTTCAAATCACAGAACCAACTTCTCTCCAAAATCACTTCTTCTTAACTACTAAAGCTGCACTCTTTTATGTTTATACATGCAAAAACAAAGACTGCAAACTTCTACCTAATGACACAGAGCATATTTTTAAAAATATATTTACTTACTTTTTTGACAAATTCTTTGAAACCTTTTTAGTATCTCCAAAAGACAACTCAACTCCTAAAACTATCCTATTTACTTCAGACTACATAATCTTTCAACCAAATTAACAATACACAGCAACCTTCAAAAAAACTATCTACTCCATACATTCAATAAACTTGCACTCAAAGCAGACCAAAAGTTTGCTAAAATTAACAATTTAGAAACTAATCCCAAATGAACTGCATTTTATCTTTACTCTTATCTTAAAGCTTATTTAAATATTGCAGCTAAAAATAACAGTATTTCAGACTTTGAACTAAACAAAGCTTTAGAAAAAATTATTACACCTACTATTAGTTCATATATCCTAACATGAATAATTTTCTATTTTCATATCCAAAGTCAACCAAAATTCTCTATCTCACAAATTCAACTAAACTATAATCTTAAGTATCTTCTAAAAGTAGAAAAATTTATCATTAAACACTATGATATTAAAATCCCTTCAATACAGGATGATACTCTCTTCATGTCTTCAACTACTACCTATAGTTTACTTTTTCAATAAATCCTTTTATAGATAACATAAATACAGTTGCCACTTCCAAAATAATGATGTTCTTCACTAAAAGTGTACTATTTTTGAAAAAGAATGATGTAAGTAAGTGGGCAGAAAAGCCTATTTACACAAAGGACTAAGTTAATGACAGTCAGATCTAATATACAAAGCAGACTATGGTATCTTCTGCAACTGTGAAAACTGAGTATACAGTGAGCACATTTATAGAAGGAAAATATAACTTCTCAAATAACAACTTATCATATCCTTCTGAGAATTTTCTTCTAGAAAAATTTTTTATATCTACTTCTTAAAAATTACAAATACCTAACATTTTTATTAATACTTCAATAAATTTTAAAACTATTAATGTTGACTACAAATTATTAATAGAAGATTCAAATAATACTATTGACTCACCAATTACTAAAACTATTAAAGAAAAAACCTTCATTCAAATTTCTGACCTTTCAAAAATATACAATTCCTTAACATGCTTTAATAAGTTCTTTTCTTTTTATAATCTACAACTTCTGCCTTTATCACAATCAATAGGCTTATTTTTAAAATTTATTCAAAATGAATATCCAAAATACTATTTAGAACAATATATAAAAATTTTTATTAAAACATCTAAAAACAATATATTCGAAAAAGCACATATTTACCTTCTACAAAAAACTAATCTTTCACTTAACTTTACTAATATTTTTTTTGAAAATCTTACAAATTTTTAAAATGTTTCACTTAAAACAAACTATACTTCAACAAAATTCAAAATACTTTCTCTCTTAAAATGTTAAAATTTACTTCTATTTACAACACTAATACCTTTTAAATCTTTCTCTATTATAACATATATAAACAATAATATTTTATCTTTTGAAAATCCAAACATTACAAAATTAATCAAAATATATTTATTAAATGTTAATGGTCTTCTTAACAATTTCAAACAACTAAGTCTAATCAATTTTATTTTGAAAAATCAAATTGATATTTTTGGAATTTCAGAAACACATTTATTTAACAAAGAAGCAAAGTTCTTAATACTCTTGCAAAAACTTATATACTACAAATGCTTTTGGACACCAAGTAATGCTCACTAGGATGGTATAAGAATATTAATCCACAAATCACTAGCAAAGTATATTGGAAAAATACAAACATACAAAAACTTTCTTTTAGAAATTGATATATTTCTCAAAAACCTTCATATCAAACTAATCCAACTTTACTATCTAATACAAGAAAAAAAACAACTCTGAAAAGACATTTTTCAATACCTTACTCCTATTCTTAATAAAGCCAACTACAAAATAATTCTAATGAGAGACCTAAATGGAGTTCCAAATTCTAAACTAGATAGATTACCACAAAAAAGCTCAACTGCATCTGAACATTCTCTTTTAAAAATACTTAAATCTCTTCAATTTTATGACACCTATAGGCTTTTCTTTCTATTAACATCTATATTCTCCTATATACACAATAACAGTCATAGTAGAATTGACCAAATATGGACTAATATTCATATCACACTTTTAGACTATACTGACATTTTACCAAATCTATTTACTACAACTGATCACTCAATAGTATCACTTGAACTTACAATAAATATATCTAAAATTAATATATAACAACTTCAATCAAGAACTATTTATCAATGAAAACTTATACAAGATGAACAAATTGAAAACTACCAAGTCATACTGAACAAAATCTTCAACAACTCCTCACAGTTATTACCAATATTATTCATAGCTCAGAACTTAACAATACTTGGAATAAAATTAATAAGGCTCTAACTAAAGCAGTCCAAAAATATATTCTATTTAAAAGAATCAAAATAAACCTATACCATAATGAACAACAACCACCTTCTCTTTCACCACTATACAAACAACTAAAACAGGCAATCTTATTCAAATTATCTTTTAATAAACCTAACTTTTCACAAACATACAACCTATACATTAAAAATATTTACAAAACACCTTACTACTATCTTCACACTCAATACAAACTACTAATAACCCTAACTCTACTACATTATTAAACTTACTTATTACAAAAAAAAAACCTTAAAATACAAATCTATAAAGAAAAACAAAAAAATACTCTAAAAAAAATTCAAAACAAACTGGAAGAAAGAAACATCAACTTTTATTAAAACCCAAAAATTTTCTTTTGAAATATTTTAGAAAAACCAAATAATAGTATTAACTTAGACTATCTATTATCTAACAATACACTTACTACTCAACTATCTGAAATAAAACAAGCCTTACAATCTCACTTTCAAGATTACTTTAAAAAACTACCATATACATTAATAGAAGAAAACTCAAAATTCTATGAACTCTACAAACCTCATCCAGAAAATGAACCTTTCTTTAACAACCTATTTTTAGAAATCACTTTAGAGAAATGGAACAAAGTCATACATGACCTTTCAAACCAAAAAGCTACAG
>CAJVQA010010499.1:0-11341 GCA_910591915.1 Cetraspora pellucida | reverse complement strand
GTAATCAAAAATTAATTTAATTTTTTTTTATAAATATATTTTATATATCTTCAAATATTAAATATATTTATTTAATTGAAGTTAATATGTAAAAGTTTGTGTAATTATATTTTAATTCAAATGTATCAAGTTGGTGTATCATGCTTAATGAAATGATTAATAATTGAGTTTAATTATTTGTTTTGATTTTCAAACTAATTCAGATTAACCAAATTTTATAATTTTGATTAGTTAAAAATAACAGGCAACTATCAAATAATCTCATGATATGCTTAGTCTTATATAATTTTTCTTTTATATTCTTTTACATTATCTTTATTTTTTATTATGTAAATTAACTTTTATTAATAATTGAAAAAATATTAATCATGTCAAAAAAATATATATGAATTTAATAAAAACTTATTTTTTTTAAAAATGTAAATCTTGTTATTTTAATTGAAGACATTCTATATGAACTGCTATGCAAGGTCTTGCATTAAAAGTGAGCTTCACTTATTCAATAGTTATCTAAGATTTTAGTTTTATTTTTATTAATTTATTTACTAAAATAAGTTTTGCTCACTCAATAGTTATCTGATACTTTTGTTTTATTTTTATTAGTTTCTTTATTAAGAGTAAGTTTTGCTCACTCAATAGTTATCTGATGCTTCTGTTTTATTTTTATTAGTTTTTTTACTAAGAATAAGCTTTATTTACTTAATAGTTATCTAATATTTCTGGTTTATTTTTATTAGTTTTTTTACTAAGAGTGAGTTTCACTCACTCAATAGTCATCTAATATTTCTGATTTATTTTTATTTGTTTCTTTACTAAAAATAAGCTTCTTTTACTTAATAGTTATCTAATATTTCTGTTTTATTTTTATTAGTTTCTTTAGTAAGAGTAAGCTTTGCTTATTTAATAGTTATCTGATACTTCTGTATTATTTTAATTGTTTCTTTAGTAAGAATAAGTTTTGCTTACTTAATAGTTATTTGATACTTCTGTTTTATTTTTATTAATTCTTTTAAGAATTATAAATTTGTAATATATTATTTCTTTATATAAAAAGTACTTAATTTATATTTTTTTAAACAAATATACAAACTCATCCAAGAATTAATTCTATAATATATGATGCCAAAGAGAAATCTAAATTTAGATTAAACTCTTATTTATTAAGAAGAAGGTAACCTTTATTACAAAAAATAAAAAAACCAAATATTAAGAAAACAAAGCCAAAAAGAAAAACTTACTCTAATAACAAAAAGAAATCAAAAGAAATATCTTTATCTAAAGAAATTATTGTAAAAAAACAGAAATACAAAATAGAAGATTCATGTAATAATAATAATAGAAACTTTGTTAGTTATTTTTGCTTTAAAAAATATAAAGCATTTCTTAAGAAAATTGAACAAAACAAAAAAGAAATAACTAAAAAAATTGAAGTATTGATCTTTGAAGTGATATTGTAAAAAGATAATAAAATAATTATAAAGAATAACTTTAATATAAAATTGTATTATAATATAATAAGAAATATCATTATTAAAAAACAAAAAAGAAAGTTTTGGGATTGGGCACAAGAATAGATAAATGATTTTGATAAATTAGACAAAGCATTTTTAAAAATAAAACCTATACATATCTTTTTTACTAAATTTAAAAAACTTGTGTTTTTGATAAAATATAAGTTTGGTATTATATCAGAAAATGTAGATAAGATTTGGGACCTAGTGTTGATTTTTATTTATAAAAATAACATATACAAACAAGTTGTGCAAAAGATGGATATCTAGTAACAAAAAACCTTAATTTAACTAAGAGTTTTTTATTGTAGTTTTAGAGATTGCAAGGTTATACAAAAAGAGTATTGTCTAGTTTATAGCAAAATATATAAATCTATTTATCAGTAAATTATTTTATCATACTTGATTCAAATTTATATTTTTGTTTTCTCATCTTAATAATGTTATCTTTTATTTTTTAATTTTTTTTTTTTATTCTTTGATAGTCTTGTCAGAGCTCAAATGCAAAATTTTATTATTTGAAACATTAACTATTTCTAGTAATCTACATTTTGAAATTGCAAGCCCAGCATTACCCAAGTACAGAAACTGCAACTTGTCATACTAGTTTATGCCTAAACTAGAAGACCTTGTTAGCTCTGTCAAGAACTGAACCAGAATGGATTTGTTCCATTCTGCACTCATTCATTCACCCCTTTATTAAATGCCTGAACACATTTCACTTTTTTTTTTTATCTTTATTCTTGCTAACTTTTATCTTACTTGTTATACTTCTCTTATTGTCTCTTTTACTTTTGATTTCTTTGACCTATAGCTTTCATTTTTATTTCTTTTTATCCTGCATTGCTTTATCTCAGAGGTTATTTTATTCTCATCTTTCTATTTGGCTACTGTTTGCATCTTCTTCATTATATTTCTTCTCTAAATATTTTTTCAACAATTTTGATATATAGTTTTACAGAATGTTTTGTACCTCTTCATGATACTTGCTTTGTATATAATTCCTTAAACATACTTTCTATTGCTAAGCCAGATATACATGACTCTCAGTGCTTAACCTTAACTGCTACAGTTCTTCCAACAAGTATTTTGTTTACCTTGAGTTTCATAATCTTGCTTTTATCTACTTTATCAAGCTTTTTTCATACCAACCAGCATGCCAACTCTTCAATATTATTTCAATACCCATTGTACTCTTTATATCTAAGTAAATGTATTGATATCTCTTGCTTCTTATAGCATTTTTTATATTCATCTGACTCATATATGTCTGGTATTCTCTTCTTTAGTACCTCAAGAACTGATAAACTATTACTTATATACTTAACTCTAAATGCTATCTTTTTTACTTGCCTCTAGTGATTTACATTTGATTTTTGTTAAACTTCTGTTTTCTTTCTACAATGCTTTCCAATCTCTTTGAATTTCGGCATTTGGTTCAAGTTCTCTAACTGCCCTTGAGCACTGCCATTTAGCATCATTCCTCATGTTCATTAATGTCTTTACAAACTTTCTAGTAGATATTTTTACTACTGAATCTTTCCAGTATAGTGTACATGAAAAACAGCAGTTTTTTTCAAGTTTCAGGTCTGAATATTCACTTAACAATGTGTCTTCTTTCACAAGTTTGTCAGCTTTTTTATTCCATACTACTCCACTATGTGCTTTAATTTTAACTAGCACTAATTCGATATTTTTTGATTTGCACATATCTTTGATCTTCATTACTAATCTGAAGTTTTTGGTTTTGCTTTATGCTTTAATATTAAACATAGGCTTCTCTCTTTTCAGGTTTGCAATTGCTGCTAAACTATCTAATTTAATTACTACTCTACTATTATTAGCTACAACTAAAACTACTATCAATACTGCTGCTAACTTTGTCTTTGTTAATGATAGCCATTTTTCTAATCTAATTTTACTCTTCATTATAACATCTTTTTCATCTTCACTAACTTGCACCCAATTTGCACTCATTCTACACTCTTTTTCTTCTTTTACAAATGACCTATTTGTATAAAACTTGTATTTTATATACTCATCTATAATGTTCTTTTCTAACTGCTCTAGTAGCATACTCTCTAAACTGCTATTTAGATTTTGCATTTTCAATAAACTAATTTTATAACTATATATCATTATTTTTGTGCTTATGGCTCTTTCATTATTTATGTCATCTTTTTTTATCTAACACTTATTGTAACCTTTTAGTTCTTCGAACAAAACTGGTACCTTTTGCTTATACATTTGTCTTACTCCTGTTAATACTCCTACTATTGCACTCTTCTTAACCCAACACTAACATTTGCTTGTATTACTACTGTTACTTAAATTACATTTATCACATTCTACAAGTACCAAGAAACTTTCTCCTTCAACTTGTGATGTGCTCCAATGATTTATCAGTACATTTTTCTTTTTCTTTTTAACTACTTTGCCTACTATTAGTTCTGTGTTCTCTTTGTTTACTAATACCCATTCTCATTTTCTTTTATCTTGTATAACTTCTTGACCTTAATTTTTATTGTCATAGTGTTCATCTCTTGTGTTTAAAACTCAAGACAGACTGTTCTATTTACTTGGTCTCTTATCATCTTCTGTTCAATTTTAGCAAACCATTTTGTTTTCCATCCTTTTGTATACTCATATATAATGCTCTAAATTTCTTCCATGTGATTATTCTTTTACCTTCTTGATCTATTAACTGCTGCACAAAAAACAATCTACCCTGCATTAGCTTTTTACAAGCCATTTTAAATATCTTGTTCTCCAACAAGCTTTGTACAGTTTTACCTGTACCAAAAACTTACCAAAGGACTCCTTCTACTTTTATCTTTAAACCTATTTTACTTTCTTGTAGCAATATCAAGTATGTAAGATTTCTTTTCTATATTTTTCTTAGATTACTTGCATATACTGTATTTATCTCTTTTGATATTAGTCCTACTAGAGCATAACCTTGTTTCACACATATTCTTGTTATCTCACTAACTTGGTCTGGCTCATTTAGTCTTCTTTGTAAAGAAATCAGCTGACTATTAAATACTTCCTAACTTAGCACTCTACATTTTCCTAAACCTTAATATGCAATTATGCTATTTCCTACAGTTGCTAGCATACCTAGTTAGTTTTAATTAATCTAATTACTGGCTAATGTAAGTGATTTATGCACTCTTTAGATACTTTTGCTGTTTGCAGTATGTATACCAATTTTGGTATTATGCATATATTGTTAATATATATTAGCTGACTAATAGTTAATTTCTTTGTTTGTAAGCTTCTTATAAATTACTGTATAATATTTTTCACCTTTTTTTTAACTAATCTTTTATTTACTTCTATACTCAACTATACTCCTAACATTCTTGTTAGTGTATGCTTTTCTTTAGCCTGTACTCAATCTCAACCTATTACTACCTATCTTTCTTTACTTCTTATATTTGAATTAATTGCCAACAACTTTGACTTAGCACTATTGATCTGTATATTGTTGAACTTGAAAAATCTTTGTAAAATTTGCACAATTGCTTGCATCTCCTTTTTGCTTTTTGCTATCCAGGTTGTGTTATCAGCATAGGCTATTGCTGCTTGCCTTGTTCTTCTTTCTTTGATCTATTCATTTGTAGATCTAGTACTTTATATGCTTCAATTTCATATTCTACACTCATTTTGTCTTGAACTCTTCTTAAAAACAGATTATAAAATATCCACCATATTAATGTAGAAATTGTTTCTTCTTGTTCAATTTCATTACCTGCAATAAATGTCTTTGTAGTCCCAAATTCTGTTATAATACTAACTTCTTTCTATTATACAGCTCTATTATGAATTTCACTATCTCTTCTGGCAGCTTAATTCTTTGTAATGCCAAATGAAGTGACCTTATTGACATTGAATCAAATGCCTTCTTCATGTCTTGCATTAACAACCACAGCTCTTTACCACTCTCTTTAGCATCTTTTTTTAACATTTCCACTGTATGGATTGCTTCTTTTGTTGAGTTTCCTGGTAAGCCTGCATAATTTGAACCTTTGAGAATTTCTTTTTTTGCTATTATTTTAGATATTCTTTTTGCTAACACCTTCATTAAGCACTTCCTAAATGTCTCTAAAAGTGCAATTGGCCTAATGTTACAGAGATTATAGTTCCAGTTCGCACCTTTTAGTATTGGGTATACTTGTACCAACTTCTACTTATATGATATTTTTCCAAGCTTAAGGCATATATCTACAAATTTTACAAAAAATTTCTTGTATTGTTCTATTTGCATCTTTAATCAACCTATATCCAATATTTAAAAGACCAGAAGCAGTTTTATTCTTTATTTTTCCAATTACGTCTAGCTATTTATCGATTGATATTTCTGCTTTTAATCTCTCATACTATACTTCTTTAACTTTTATAAGTGGTTTGTAAAACCCTTCTATTACTTATCTATCATCTACTATATTTCTTTGTTTAAACTATAAACTAAAATGTTATTTTGTTTGCTCTAATACTGTACTTTGTTTATTATATAGGATGCACTTTTCTTCTTTGTGTTATAACACCTGGTCAATTCTGATTTTGTTATATGGTCTGTCTAAAATACTAATAAGCATTCTTCTTACTTTTTCATCAATTCTTTTACACTTTCTGCTAATTGTAACATTAATTTCAGCTTTTGTATGCCTAGCTTCTTCTACCTTTTCAACTAACTTTAGTACTTGCCACTGCCTCTTTGTCAACTAACTCGATCTTGCAAGATCTGCTGCATTACCATCTTCAATATATCTTATTTCTAGACTGTACGCTCTGTTTATTCTTTCTATTTCTGAGTTAAGCTTTGCTACTTTAAGCTCAAACTTCTCTCTATTTACTGCCTTTTTAAACTTTTGTAGCAATTTGCTAAGTGCCACAACTCCTTTATATAGCATTGTTGCTTTTTTCTTCTTTTTAATGTTATTCTTTTTTTATATTATTTTTTTCTTAGGTATGTTCTTATTGGCTGCATCTTTTATTGTATTAGATATTATGTTCCAAGCTTTATCTATATCAGGAGTATATCCTACTTTTTTAAGTACTTTGAACTTCTTATTCTTTAACAGATAATGCTCTAGGTCTATTTGATAATCTTCCCAATTTTTTTTCATTGTCTTATCATATAGATAGATTGTTCTTGTTATATCTTTTCTCTTCATACTTGCTATGCTTTATGTCTTAACCAAATGCTTAAAGAATAATGATAAATAAGCAATACTATGATCACTGGCTGTTATAAACTCTGCATCAATAATTTCTGCTCATTTTACATCTAGCTATAGATCTTCTGAAATCTATATTTGGCTATTCTTGTTTGTACATCTTGTCCTGATTATGTGTAACCTCTTAGCTCTGGATTACATATTCTATATATATCACCAAACCTCTGGTTTAACAACCATTTGTGTAATAGAAGGGTCTTGAAATTACTGCTACTACTACTACTTAATTTGTCTAACTCGCTACTAACTATGTAATTAAAGTTACCTATAACTATGAACTGCAAGTTGCATGTTCTTTCTATATATATCCTGACTATTATTTGTTGTAATTTCTTGGTTATGTTTTTGTTGTTTAGAGGAATATATATTACTATTATCATAATTTCTACTTGACTGAAGTAGAACCTTGCTTTGACCAAATACTCTTCAAATCTATAGACTTCACTCCTATGTTTCTCCTATTTTTGGTTTACTAATAACCCAACACCTGATCCTTTCTTTTCATAACTATCTCTCATGTCCATAATCCTTTAAAATACCTATCCTTTAAACTAAACCTAAGATCTCTACTATTACAGTTTGTTTTTACTAATCCTAAAACCTCAACTTTCTCTTCTTTTAACTACTTAATAATTGCTTTAAGCTTGATCTTATTGTTTTTTATCCCATTTATATTGTGACATGCTATTTTAATTTCTGTTATACTGTTACCACTCTTGTTAAATTTATTTGACAAAGTGGTTGTCTTTTTTTGAACAATGCCTATGGCAACTTTCAGGAGCAATTTGGGAGTATACTCTCTAATTGTCTTTCTTCTATTTCATTTAGTCTTTTTAAAATTTTGTTAAAAGTATCTTGCAAGTTACTTTTTGGCTCTTTAATCATAGTTATTTCTGATTGAGTATTGTTTCTATATTTTCCTTTGTCTACATTATCTTCTCTCTTCTAATTTTCTTTATTAGTTTTACTTCTCTTTACTTCTTCTTTGACTTTTACAAACTTCTCATATTGCATATTTTTGTTTGACTGGCATTCTTTTACTTCTCTTTCTTCTTTTTTTTCTGTTTCATTAATCTTGAAAGATCTTCAATACTTCACTCTAATCTTGTATTATAGTTGTATACTTTTTTTTCTGTAACAACTCTAAGGTCTTCTTTTGTTTTAAAATACACTGATGCTGTTTTTTGCTGGTTCCTATTTTTGTTTACTGATATATAAACTGCCTTTGCCTTAACTACTTTAAGTTGTCTTAGCAACAATATTTCTATTGCTGTTATTGGAATATTTCTAACTATAGCTTTATATAATGTTCTTTTCTCTAACACTTCTTTTGCAAAGGTGCCAGGAGTTACTTTACAGGTTTTTTTCTTTTCAAAATGTACTAACCATGCTTGATCTAGTATTGCTTTTCTTTTTTCATTTTTAAATCTGACTAAAAATTTTGTAGCTTTGTTGGTTCTACAGTTTTTCTAACCTATAAACCTAATTCTATTATAAAATTAAAGATATTTTCTTACTCATGCTGCACAAACTTTAGCTGGAATGTCCTACATTATATATATACTATCTACTCTATTTCTGTTTTTGCATCTTATCAGTAGTTCTTCTATATATGTTGCTTCTTTTGCTGCATTTTTTTGCACTTGTTCTCTACTTTCAATTACTTTCTCATTTTTTTTCATCTTCTTATCACTCTCTTTTTACTTCTGTCTAACTCTTCATCCAACTTTATATCCTTTACTTCATCCTTAACTTGCATGCTTTCTTTTTTAATACTGTTCTTCTTTTCTTTTTTCATATTTAACTTGAGTTTAGCTATTTGTTTTTCTATAACACTATAATCTAAACAGCCACATTCTTGTTCTATCAATGCTTCTTTGTTCATTTTTGTCTCTTTTATTTGCTGATCATTACTTTTTTGTAATTTTTCATTGTCTCTTGCTTGTACATATTCATAGTAGTTATATATTTCTATTAAATTTCTAAACATACAGACTAGTACTGACTCAGTGCTGATAAGTTTGGCTAATTCTTCATCTTTTCTTAAGACTTTTGGTTTATGACTCTCTAAGATTTCCTTCTGTGCTTTGTCCAACTTATCAAACAAGTCTTGATATTTTTCTAATTTATCATACTAGCTGGTTTCTGTAAATACTGATTGAACCTTCTGTATAACACTTTTTTGCATTATTCTATAACCTTTACAGGTATACTAAACATGTAATTGCTTTTTAAGTTTGTGTTTGCTTGTTTATCTGCATGATTATGTGTCTGTTTGTTTGTTTATTTCTTATTATGCTTATTGTTTACTCTGCTTTAATTTTCATATCATATGTACAATCTACAATACAGGATTTCTGTATTTTTTCATTTTTTCTAAAAAAATTTTTTAAAAAAAGAAAATCTTAAAAGGGCAATATCTAAGCTGTTATACTGCTGTTCTTCTATTTTACTATTCTAACAAACTATAACTAATTTTCTATTAGATTTCTCTTTGCTTAGTTAACTTCTGCACTTTGACTTGACAATTTTTGTGTTTTATATAGTTTTCTTTCTATTCCAAATTTGGTCATGAGGATTAGTAGAGAGAGTTTTTATATTTTCATGATGTTATCTTTTATATTTATTTAAGTTACATTTATTTTAAACTAATATTAATTAAATTGTTTTATTAAACAAACTATCTATTTAAGTTTATACAAAATAATATAGTTAATCTTTCAATTATTATAAGATGACTTAATTAACTGATATTTGACAAAATTTATATTCAGATATGATTTTTTATATTAAAGGTATTTAAACTTTTAATTAATCAATTATAGAACTTAATAATAATTTAGTTTTTATATTATTACAAATCAATAATTATTAACTTATACTAAATTAATTACTAAATAACAAAATAGTTAATTTTCTAAAACATCTGAAAAAATAAATCAGACATTTTATTTTAAAAATTTTATAAGAGAATATTTTCATTACAAAAGATTACTTATCATTTATCCTGTAATCTCAATATTAGAGTTTATATTTTTTTTCTTGTATTTGACAAATATGCATAATATAAAACTTAAGAAATTACAGAACAGGTTTATCAATTTTTATAACAAAGACATTAATATGATTACAAAAGATATTAACAAGTTTTGTATAAAACCATATTCTATATTTTAAACATTCTTTATTTGTATTTTGTTTATTTTGTATTTTGTAAAACATGTTTTATTTTTATTAAAATTAATTCTTAATAAACTATAAAAGTCAGAATTATTTGTGTAATAACTTCTAATTATAAAAATAAATGATGGTAAAGCAAAAATTATCTAAGAATTTTCTTAAAACTAAACAATAAAATACAATATTTTAATCTCTTAGAATAATTATAAAGAGTGTTTTATGTTAATTATATGCATTGGCAAGAATGTATTCTAGAAAATACATCTCTTAGCAAATATTGTTTTGAACATTATTATAATATAAAAAGTTTTTTAAAATATAAAAAGTATTGTGATATTTGTGCTTTTTTAGATAAAAACACTCTAGTTTTCATTTTTGGTAGCCAATAAACAAAGATAACAAAAACTATAGAAAATATTTACAATTATCCTAATTCAATATTTATGCTTGAAAATGATAACAAAATAATATAAAATAATGAGCAAGTCTTTGAGATTCTACTTAATTCAAGATTTTAAAAGAATTAAACAAGCTCTTCAAAATCATAAATTAATAATAGAGAATAATAATAAATCTCTTAAAGAAGAGTTGAATTTTTTTAATAGTAATAGTAAAGTTAAACTTTAATTTAATTCAAAAGATGTTTGTGCTTGTGAAAACAAAAAATTTAAAAAGAATAGTAAATGCAAAGAATGTTATAAAAAATTTTAATCAAAAATACATTATTGTATAAATAATATAAAGTAAATAAAGATAGTTGAAATAAGGCTTGAAAATATTATTTTAGATTCTGTATCAATTGTAAAAAACATAAATTTTGTAAATTGTGCAAAACAAATAAGACATATTAGATAATAAAAAAAAAGAATATTGTAATATTTGTAATCTGTATTATGAATTTGAGAAAAAAAATCTTATTAATAACTTGATTAAAAAAATAATTTGGTGCTAGATATAATTAAACAATAGAATATATAAAAGATTAATATATTAATTAGTTTTCTTTATTTTTTATATTGTTATATTTTTTATTTAAATAAATAATTATATTTTATTTTAACAAAGCAACTCTTTCTATAGATTATTTATACCAAAACTACAAAAAATATATTTGATTATTTCTCAATATTCTATTAAATAAACCTTACTTGACCTCTTAAGTAAAGTTGTTCAGAACACTTTTCTTCTTCTAGGCAGCTGTGTTTTAGTTTCAAATAAAACTTGACTTCTGAAAAAAGTTTAAAAAACCAAAGTTTTTAGTTTTTGTCTATTTACATATAATTTTACTAATTAAATCTATCTTGCTACATATTTAAAAGTTGTTCAGCTAGGATGCAAATCACCTAACTCTCCCCATAGATCACTAAAACCAACTTTTCTCTAACAAACAATTCAACTTTTCTCAAT
>CAJVQA010010498.1:0-11342 GCA_910591915.1 Cetraspora pellucida | reverse complement strand
ACAATAAAGACTATTCTATTGCTAATAAATGCTATTTATAATAATAAGAACTAATAGATATAATAGATATAATATATCTAATAGATATAGTAGATATAATAGAAATAATAGATATAATAGATATATAATATCTGTTAGATATGTTAGATATGTTTGATATGTTAGATCTAATAGATCTGTTAGAAATGTTAAATTTGTTAGATTTCTGGCACAGTAATGTGAGCCAATCAGAGTCAAGTTACATGTATTAGAATTAGTGCTTTCATTAAAATTGTCCTGATCTTATGATTCTGTAATCAGAATCACATGATCTTATGCTCATTAGAATCATCTCAGTGAGCTGAATCCAATAGTAGTTGTTTCATCTAAATTGGTTTGGTACATTAAAAGTTATGATCAAAAATGTGTAAAAATCTTAATGTCAACATTCTTTCTTATTTAGTTTTGAGCTCTGTGAAAATTAAAATAGGACATAATAGTTAGAACTTGAGAGACCAGAAATCATAAAGAGTGTAATAATATTAGTTCTGAAGATTTGTTCAACTTCTAATCTATGAAAAATATTATAGGTTCTAATTAAAACTCTATAATAATAATTAGAAATTTTTCTTCTACTTGTTTTTCATTCTTCTAGATATTCTTCTAATAATTCACCCAAGTAATAAGTATAAGCAAGTTGTTTTTGTCTTTGGGAACTGTTAGTCCTAAGGAGTTTTTTGTATATGGTAATTATTCTTTCTTGTAGGTCTTGAGATTCATTAATTGGACAAGATATAATAGTTGGAAAAATAGGTACAGTATTTAGAAGATCTAAGAGAATAGGATTGCTATTTATTATTGTTAAGATAGTTTTGTTTCCAAGTTGTAGATAAAATCAAGAAAGACATTTCTTTGATCTTGTTATATTTGCTAAAATTTCTTTATGCTTCTGTTTTTTTTTTTATTATTTAGGCAGCCTTGCTGATCATCTTTATTAAAATTCTTGTATACATATTGTACAAAGTTGGCTTAAATTTTGTTCGACATCTCTCAGCTACTTCTATGAGTGCTCAGAAGCAGTCTGCCATACAGGCCAGGTGATTATTCCTGGCCTGAGGCTATATCAAGCTAGCCAGTAAGACCTTGCATAAAGGGTCTTACATTTCTATTTACAAAACTAAAAACTGAATTGAACCATGTTTTCTAAATTTGAACCTTGTTCTTCTCTTTTTCCTTCCTCATGGCTCAGTTTTGTTCATTTATATTTATATTCTTTTCTTCTTTTCATGTTTCTCTACTTGAGAGGTTTTGTTTTTTGTTGATTTTCTTCTTTTTAGTTGCAGTGTTAATTTCTATTAGTTTTTCCCAGTCTATAATACTATTACATTGTTTTTTCTATATATTTTTGAAAAAATCATTCTATACTGCATTTGTAAAAACTATTATGAAATTCTTGGTTTTCTTTAGAGATTGTGTAATATCTTGTACAGACTTTTTGGTTTTTTCTTGTGTAGACCTTTGATGATTTTGGATCTGCTTGCTGATTTTTCTTTTTTTGAAGTTCCTCATAAAAGCTTTTTAAGCTCTTCTTTACTTGTTTTTCACTAGGTTTCTTCTGCAAGTACTGTCTATGCCAAATCAATTGACATATTTTCTGTAACCTCCTATCCTTTTTCATGCTTGCTACATGTTGCTAGATGGTCTTAATCCTCTTTGTAATCTTTATTGCATAGTATACAAATTGCGTTTTTGTATAGGTCTGATTATCTTTTATGCCAAAGTCTTGAGCACTAGTAGTTTTTTGTTTATATACTTGATTAGTGTTGCTAGTTTTCTATTTCTTTTCATATTTGTGCATTTTGTTCTACTTTGACCCTTAATGCTTTGCTATAATGTTGACCAGTTATGCTCTTCTTCTTTCAAGTTTGGTTCTGTTTTTTGAATTAATAATATGAATCTCTATTTTGCTCTGACTTTGAGTTCTAGTACATTTTTGATGAACTTTCTTGTTGGGCTTTCGATCTCTAAATTCTCTTAGCAGAGTGAAACATTTAAAATTGTAGATGGCACCTCTATTATTCTATCGACATTAACTATTTTGCCCTTCTCTTTTGCTAATTTGTCTGCTCTATTATTCTATTTATTACAGCTATATCTCTTTACTTTAACTAAATCTAATTCTAATTCTTTTAAACTAAGTAATTCTAAAATACTTTTTTTAAGGTTATAATTCTTTTCTTTAATCCAATGTCTGCTTAACTTTAACTTTTTACTTTTGTCAAGGCCTGCTATTGCTGTTATGCTATTAGTATAAATTTTGACTTTTTCCTTTCTTGGTGTTATTAGCAGCACATACCAGATCATAAGCAACTCTGATTTCATTGATGATGACCAATTTCATGCTCCAATTGTGCCTTTATCAATTACTTTTTCTTCTTTGCCATCTACTTGCACCTAGCCTATTTCCATGCACTCACTCTCTATTGCATTTTTTATTGCTGATTTCTTAAGTGATCCATCTGTATAAAAAATCAGTACTTCATTGTTTCTTAGTTTGTTTTTTTTGTTTTTTTAAATTAGCTCTTCTTTAAGTACTTGACTAAGTTGTTGTTTTTTAATAAGCCCTATGTCTAAATCTTTATATACTATTTCTTTGACTGGGCTTTCATATTTGCTTGGCTTAATTGACTTATTGCATTCTAATCTTCTTATCATTTCTTGCTCTATCTCGAGTTTGGGCACTTTTTTCTTACTAATAAGTCTTAATAAAGAGCCTTGAATGTCTTTTCTATTACTTTATTTTTTAAAACTTTTCTGTTCTTCAATTTGATCTAAGTTGCAGTCGTTACATTTTTCCAAAAACTCACCTGTTTTGTTCTCTTGTATTTTTGTTTTTCAATGTTCTGTAAGTATCTTTTTTAGTGTATTTGCAACTATCTTTCTAATTACCAAGTTTTCTTCTTTTGCTACTCATAGTGACTTTAGTACAACCCATTCTTTTTTTCTGTTATTATTTGAGCACCTGTCTAAAGTTGTCTGTAGTAAAAACTTTTTATTCTCTTCTGATAACCTAAATTCTGGTTTGAGTTGTCTACTACTTTTGTCTTCTAGTATTATTTCTTCAATTCTTTTAAACCATCTTGCTGGTCTACCTTTGCTTGATTTTTTTCTCAATAGTTTAAGCTGTTGCCATGAAATCATTTTGTTGCCTTCTTTATTAATAAGTTGATTTACTAAAAATATATTGAGCTTTCTTAATGCTAAGGCTACTTGTACTGTAAACTTGTTCTCCAACACATCTGTGATTTTTAGTTTCCTCTTTGTTTTTTCTATGTCTATATTATTAAATTTAAATGATATTTGTAACTCTTTAGCTCTGAGCATTAGCTGGCATGCTAAATTGTTTTTTTACAAGTTGCTGCATACTCTCTCTGAGTTTTCTGCCAGTTTGTTTCTGTTGCACCTAATAGCAGCAACTTTTGTTTATTCTAATTCTTGTTAGTTTCTCTTTAGAACCTGCTGAATTAATTTGTGTCTGCAGACTTGTGATTTGTTTAATTAACAATTGGTCCCATAGTGCATTGCAGTTGCCCAGATTTTTATGAATAATTACACTATTGCTTGTTGTTCTTGTGATTTCTAGCTTGTGTTTAGCTACTCCTATTATAGGCACTTGTATAGTATCGATTGCTTTTTTTGAGAGCTTTAATACTTAAAGCATATATACCAACTTTGGCACTATATACATATTGTTTATATATGATATCTGAGCATTGTTATCTTTTTGGAATTGAGCAGCCTTGTTGTGGAATGTACCAATTCTTTGGCTCTTGTTTTTACTTAGTCTTTAAGCTTATTATAGAGCCAAATTCCTAAGAATTTTGTTATTTTGGTTTTTTTTCTTCAAAAATCCATTCATTGTTCAGTCTAAGCTTTCTGTTTTTTTTTGGTTTACTAGGATTCATTATTATGAGTTTTGATTTATTTTCATTTATCTGAATATCATTAAGTTTAAAAAAATCTTTAGCAATTTGTAATGTACACTCTATTTGCTCTTTATTATTTGCTATTCATGTTGTATCATCTGCAAATGCTACTACTGCTTGATGTGATTTCATCTCCATTACATAGTTTAGTTTGTTGTCATTTGGAATTGCTAATACTGTTGTATAACCTAGACCTACATCATTCTGTACTCTTTCTAATAGTAGATTGTAGAATATTCTCCATATTAGTAGTAAGAGTACCTCCCTTGTTCTATTCTATCGTTCATTACAAATGCCTCTGTATGACCCCAGTGTGTAATTATTTTAGATTGTCTTCCTTGAAATAAATTTAATATCATTGAAATTGTTTTTTCGGGCAACTTAATTCTCTTCATTGCTTTTTTTAAAGCTATTAGTGATACTGAATCAAAAGCTTTTTTCATATCTTGCAGGACTAACTATAGTTCATTGTTGTTCTTTTTAACATCTTCTATTATTGCATTTATAATATGCACTAGCTCCTTAGTTGAGTTTTCTGGTAGTCCCATGAAGTTTGGCCTTTTTAGTATATTTCTTTCATCAAAAACCTTTGTTAGTCTTTTAGTCAGGATTTTTGTTATACACTTCTGAAAAGTCTCTAAAAGTGCTATTGGTCTAACATTATCTAAATTGTAATGCCAGTTTATTTCTTTAGAGACTAGATAGATTTGTGAAATCTTTCATTTGTCTGAAATTTTGCCTGTTTTAATACAAATTTCTGCAAATTTTCTAAAGATTTCTTGGGACTTAGGTCCTGCTGCTTGAATTAGAGTGTAGGTAATGCCTGAAATTTCTGGTACCATTTTCTTTTTAACATTTCATTTCATTCTTCTTCTGTAATATTTTGTTCTAAATTTTGGTACAATCTTCTTTTATTGTTTTTTTTGGTTTGTATACTTCTGACCATCAATCTTTGAAGATTTCCTGGTTAAAATGCCTTGTTCTAAACTGGTTTTGGTAGTGTTCTTTGGTCTTTTCTAAAACTTCTGTTGATTCTATGAATAATTTCTTCATCTTTTTACCTCTCCTATTAGTCTATTTATTTTAATTTTTTTTGATGATTTATCTAATAGATTTATTAACATTTTGCCTTGCTTTTCATTAATCATTTGGCATCTTTTTTTTATGTTTTCTTTAATTTCTTTTCTTCTTTGATTGTCTAGTTCACTGGCCCTTCTTGTATGAAGTATCTTCCACCAACTTTTTAAGTCCTCAATAAGTTCACAGAACCAAATCTTCTGTGCCAGATCTATATATGTTCTATGCTGTTAATTAATAAAGATAATTCCTTTATTTAGATCTTCTATATAGTCCTTTAAATAACCTAGTTTGATGTTTTTTCTTCCAATATTTATCTATCTTTCTAACTGAGTGAGTGTTTTTCCCAACTGTACTTCTTTTGTTTTTTTTCTTTTGTTGAATGCTGTATTTGATATTTTTTTTTTGAAAGATATTTGTATGCTATTGTAGTAATGTTATTGCTAATTACATCTCACTATTTATTTAAGTTTTTCTTATTTCTAGTGTTTTTCTTTAATTGGAAAACTTTTTTAACTTGTAAATAGAGATTTTCTTTTCAAGTTGTTTATCAAGATTTTGCTTATAGTTATCCTAATTTTTTTCAGTTGCTTTTTCATATATAATTACTGTTCTTTTGATGTTTTTTCTTCTAATTTTTGCTGCACTGTATGGTGTAATTAAATAATCCAACTCTATTTTTGCTACTACTGAATTATGATCACTATTCGTATATATATCTATTAGCTGAATTTCTGCTTCATAGAGACCATTTGCTAGTTCTTCTGTAATCCAAATATAATTGATTCTTGAACCTAAACCTTAACTTGACCAAGAGACTTCTTTTAATTCTGGATTAATTAATCTAAATGCATCCTTAAATTCTTGTCTTTCAAGCCAACCCAACAATAAGTTTGGTTTTGGTTGATTTTTCTTTGATTTTGTTAGTTTATCTAAGTTAACATCTACTACACTGTTAAAATCATCTATAATCACTATTTGTGTTCTTTTAAGTCTCTTGATATATTTGTCTATAATTGTTTTTTAAATTTGTCTTCATTTTTCTTTGTCATTTGGTGGTAAGTAAGTTATTATAACTATAATTTCTAGCTGTTTGAACATGAAACTAGCTAAAATTATATACTCGTTTACTTTGTCTATCTGCTTCAAATGTTTTTCCCACTAATTGCTAATTAGCAAACCTACACCTGACTCTTTCTTTTTGTTTAGACAAGCATTTGTTCAAAAACTTTTATATCCTTCTAGATTTCTTATTAGAAAGAAACCCTCTTTAGCTGAAATATTTGTTTCTAAGAGTTCTATTATATTGAGTTTATTATCTATTATCCATTTATACAATGTTTCTATTTTTTAATTATTTGCTTTGAGACTATTAATGTTGTGTGTTACTAATTTAAGCTCTATTTTTCCATTTTCATATATTCTTCCTATGTGAACTCTAAGTTGAGTATTTCTAATTTCTTGCTAAGAATTATCTTTATCTATTTGTTTTTCTTTTTCTTTATTGTTAACTATATTCAGTAGCTCTACTTCATCTTTTCTAGAGTTTTCTTTTAGATATAGAGTGTTTTCTTGTATTATTTCTGTTCTGAGCACTTGACCTTGTAAAGAGAAGCACATCTCTATATCTGTTAACTTCAGGTTAACTTCATCAACTATTAGAAGTAATTTGGTAGTTTCTATCTTACTACTGTGCTATTATCTTCATTCAGTACTTCTAGTTTGTCGAGTCTGCTGAGTATTCTTAATAGTAACCTTTTTGTAGATGCTTCTATATCACTTTTTTGCATGCTTTTATTTTTCTTCTTTTGGTTTCTTCTTTTATTTCTTCTTTCTTCATACTTGTATTTTCTTTTCTGAGTATTGTTTTCTTTTCTCTTATCATTATAATTTTTGTTGATTGCTCTTGTTTTCTCTCTTGTCTTTCTTTTAACACTATAGTCTTCTCAGAAAACTGTATGATTGTTGTATCTTATCAGTTTGAACTGTGCTGCTTCTAATTTTTCTTGACTTGCAAATGTAATTATTGCAAATCTCTTAGTGTTACTATTTCTGTTTGTAGGAATGTATACCAATTTTGCATTTTTACTTTTTAGACTTCACAGAAGCAACACCTCTGAAGCTTCTTTAAAAAGCTCTAGTAATTTGGCTGTATAAAGACTTTGTTTATTTCTTTGTTCGTAATTTTCTTTCCCTTGAGTTACTTGGACTAACTTATTATTATTTAATAGTAATAACTATGAGGTGTATTCATCATTACTGCTTGTAATCTTGATTATTTCCAATGCTTTGAATTATGATCTCTTGACTTTTACTATATGTATACTGCCAAGGCTTCTGTATATATACTTTATTTCTTCATACTTGACATTTACTAGCAAGTCCCAAATTGTCAAATATCTTGTAATTTCTATCTTTTCTTTTTTCTTTTTGCTAGAGCTAGGTTCTCCTACTTTTTTCTTAAGATGTAGATCAAATTTCTCTTTTTGTGAACTTAAGGCTGCACTATATCTTTCTTTGTATTTTGGTTTCATTACTTCTTTACTTTCTTTATAATATATAATGGGGTTTTTTTTGGAATTTTAACCTCTTTTAGAATAAGATTATACTATTCTCTTTCTTTTTCTTTAATACGCTTACTCAATATCCTTCTGCTATATTTACAGTCGAAATCAACTATTACCCAATTGTTACTATTTTGAAATTCCTTTTTGATTGTTTTGATATGTTTATTTTTCCTAAGAACCCACTTTATATAGTTGATTCAGTATTCTTTAGTTTTGCCTGGAACTTTAAAGAATAGAATTTTTGCTTTAAAGAAAGCATTTTTGTCACAGGTTCTGTTTTTAGATAACCAGAGGCTGTCTTCTAACTGAGTTGCTACTAGTTTGATTTTCAACTCTTTCTGCTTGGTTGTTTTTCTACACTTTGGATTATAATTTCTTGCAAGGTTTCTTGACTCACCTTATGCTCTTTCCTATCTGATCCTTCTGTATAATTATTTTTACTTGCTAATAACTTTTTAGTTTTACCTGTTATTTCTGTTTGTTGTACTACTACTTTAAACTTTCTTGTATCTGGTATTTCTATTTGCTCTAAGCCCTTGTTTATTTTCATATCTGACATAATGTATCTTCTATTTGTCATCTTTTCTTTGATGTTGCACTAAAGTAATTTTTTTCATTTCTATTATTTTTTTTGATTCCTTCTATCTTATTCTTTGTTTTTTTTTCTTCATTGTTTAGACTTAATATGTAATTGACTAAGTCTAGATTTTGGCTTGCTATCTTAATTTTATTAGCTCAATCTTTAATAGTTTTTTTTGGTACTGCTTTAGCTTCTTCTGATGCATATCTCAGGGCCTCAAGTATTTGACTATATAGTAGAAGATCTTTAGTTGTAATTTTTTGGAAATCACCAAGAGCTAAGTTTTTTGCTATAGTTTCTAAGTCCCTTGGTTCTTTAGTTATGGATGTTTTCAAAATTCAGTTTAATTCACTGCAGTTTAAATACCTACACAATTTGTTATCTGTTCCTTGTACCTGCTAGATTAGGCTTTGTTTGTTGATTATCTCCATTTGATTACTTTATTTGTTTGATCTATTTTTGTATTTTTGTTGTTTGGCTATCTACTTCCTAATTTAGTTTTGTATATGACTTGATGTTTGTTGTTTTCTTTTGCTGATTGTTGTAAATTTCTATATCAGGAATGTGACCACTATGTTTGTTTAGTGTTTACTATTTTTGGTTGATTACATGTGCTTAGCAATTTTTCTGGAGTAGCATAATGCCCCACTTTTGTCAAAAAAATTTTTCAAAATTGATTTCAAGTTTTCAAATAATTTGGTTTTGGCAAAATTGAATTTTATATTGAAATAAAACAAAGAGAATATACTGGATAAGTAAAATCTATAGTCTTTTGAATGCTTTAAGAAGAACAAGTCCAGTTGATTAGTCTGTAAAGGTCAAAGTTAATAAACAAATTTGTTTGGTTTTTACTAAAATTGCTACCTTTATACTAGCAACTAAAACTAAAGTTAGCTATTTGTGACTTCTGACTTTTCAATAGTATTAAAACTAGCAATATTAAGTTTAGTATTTTAAAGAAAACTATATTATTATAAGGAACTTATAGTATTGTTTTCTAAATTTTAGTCAATTTTGTTTGTTTTGATAATCTATGAGAAAGAGTTTTTTAAGAATGAAAATATTTTTTATTTAAAAAATTTTAAAAACTTATAATATTTAAATTTTAATTAATATTTATTTATTAAAAATATTATTTTTTAATAAACCTTTTTGACATTTTCTATTAGTATCCTAAGACATCTATTTTTTTTATTTGTTTTTGTTTAATATCTGTTATTTTCTTTTTTTTAGATATACTGCAATATATTTAATTTTACTAATTCAATTATAAAGGTTCTTTATAATCATTATATGATTATATGTTATAAATAATTTTTAATAATTATTTCTTATTTCAAGTCTATTGATAGTTTTTTATTTTATTAATACTCTAATGTCTATTATTTTCTTTTCTTTAAACATACTGCATTGTATTAAAATCTACTAATTTAATTGTGAAGGTCCTTTATAATCATAGCATAATTATGTATTATTAATAATTTAAAATAATTTCTTTAAGTTTATAGTATTTTTCTTATTTTATTAATATTTATTATTCTCTTTTCTTTAAATATACTACAAAAAATTCAAATCTACTAATTCAATTATAAAGATTCTTTATGATCATCAGATGATTATATGTTATAAATAATTTAAAATAATTATTTTTATTTCAAGTTTATAAATAGATAGTTTACTTTTTTTTGATATTAAGATGAGGTTTTGTCTTTATTTTTATTAATAATTTGTTATGGTCAACTATATGAGTTAATACAAACTAAAGCCAATTTACAAATTTTTTACAAGAATAAAACTCAAACTATAAATAAAATTATTATTTAATTTATCTAATTTATTTGCAACCTAAACCTACTAAAGTAGCTAAAACTCATCTAAATTTAATAATATAAAATATAATTGATAAGAATACTGTAGTTTATCCATTTAAATATCTATTTAGTTAGTTTTTAATTGGCTTTTTCTTGTGATAGGCAAGTATAAGAATTGTAAAAGTCTTCTGTATTATTAGTTAAAATAGATAGTTTTCTTATTTTATTAATATTTTAATATTTATTATTTTCTCTTTAAGTATACTGTGATATATTAAAATTTACTAATTTAATTATGAAAGTCCTTCATAATTATAGCATAATTATATATTATTAATAATTTAAAATAATTCTTTCAAGTTTATAGTATTTTTCTTATTTTATTAATATTTATTATTCTTTTTTCTTTATGTATACTGTGAAAAATTCAAATTTACTAATTCAATCATAAAGGTTTTTCATGATCATTAGATAATTATATATTATAAATATTTTAGAATAATTATTTTTTATTTCAAGTTTATAGATGGTTTTCTTATTTTATTAATATTCTAATATTTATTATTTTCTTTTCTTTAGATATACTGCAATGTATTAAATTTACTAATTTAATCATAAAGGTCCTTTATGATCATAGCATAATTATATATTATTAATAATTTAGAATAATTTCTTTAAGTTTATAGTATTTTTTTATTTTATTAATATTTATTATTCTCTTTTCTTTAGATATACTGTAGAAAAGTCATGGGGCATCTGTGTGAGTATGGCATTACACAGAGGAATACAAACTGACAAATCGGGCAGTGCAAACACTAGATAAGTTCTTGTGGCCATGTAAATCTGTTGAAATTGGGTAACAAGAAGTCCATTTGGGAAGACCCGAGTAGAAAGGTAGCTAGATCTTTGACAGCCCTACTGTAAAGGCTAGCTTAGAGAAACAGATACCAAGGTCGTAGTACCCAGTCATAGTAGCCGAACGGGCAAGAACCTCCAGGTTGGGGTCCCAGGAGTACCACCAACCAGGCCACCAGAACGAACCAGTATAAAAGGATATTGGGCCAACCTGATATACCGATGAACTGGTCGTAGTCTTACACAGGCTATCTGAATTGGAAGTTTGATAAAAAGGCTGGACAAAAAGCAGGAGTATACTAAAGTACTGAGATTATGCTATGAAGTAGATGCTAGGGTCTAAGTGAACTCTACAAAGGCATAGCAGTTTAATGGTTAGCCCTGATCGCAAGTGTTGGCTCTGCCATAGTGATATCTAGATCAGCTATAAAAATAGGTACAGAAGGCTCTGGGAGGTTTACCTCAAGGATAAATTAGTCCTAAGGTT
>CAJVQA010010497.1:0-11342 GCA_910591915.1 Cetraspora pellucida | reverse complement strand
CACCTTGTACAAGTTATGTAATCATAATTAAAATACAATAAAGGCAATAGCTGCTAATAACTACAGCCTTAGCAAAAACAAAAAAAAAATAAAAAAATTTCTGCTAGGATTGATAGAATAGAAAAAGCAATCAATAAAGATAGAAATGCAATAAATTAATTAACTAATTAATTTCAAAAAGTATATATATGTAAATGTGTTATTTGCAAAGAGACAGGCCATAGTAAAGATAGTTGCCCTAATAGAAAGATAGCACAATCTAATTTCAATCAGTCTGCTTATTTTAAGCCTTTTACGCCTATAAATTTTCAAAACATACTCCCAGATTTGGATAATAAGGAAGAAAGTTATAATGAAAAAAATAATAGGTGGACCAGGTATGATCCACTGAAAAAAAAAAACAGGTACCAATAGAAAATAACAAGCCTGAAATGTATGATCAGCTATTGTCTAAGCTTTCACCACTGATATAAAAAATGTGCTTGTCCTGAAAGGCTTAGGAGAAAAAGTTAAAAAAATTAGATGAGTGGTTTTCATCTTTACAGTACTTGCATTGTAATATAAATGATCTATCGATTTCTAATTCTTTTTTAGATACTGGAAGTGAATTTGGTATTTTAAATGATCCAGCAATTCACACACTTGGATGGAAGATTGATGAGCCATCTGATTTTGCTATAAAGGGCAATTCCAAACATATTACTGATTTGTTAGGATGGTACACAGATATGCTGATTACTATGAAGGACAAAGAAGGAAAGACAGTCATGGTCATGGGTAATTTTGTATGTATAAATAATAGTAAACCTGAACTAATGCTAATTTTAGGTATGCCTAATATTCAAAAGCTCCAAGGTGTTTCTGAGCCAAATAAAAATCAGTTCTGCATAAAGTTACATGGGAAGACTTATGTTATTCCAACATATAGCAAGGTCCAAGTAGCTAAAAAACTGTCAAAAGAGGAGCAGAACCAAGTATCTACCGATTCCTTTAGCCTGATTAGTAAAGACTTAAAAAAAAGTTTGTAAACTGCATAAATTATGCTTTAGTGCCTTTGGGTAAGAATATAGGAATTCGTGTAAAAGAGCTTGAAAAAGCACTATTTTCTAGCATTTAATCAAATTTGGAAATTATAGAATACTACAATATTTTGCTTAATCGATATAAAAAGATTTCTCTAAAACCAAATAAGGTTAAATAATTATACTTTTTTCTTGCAAGCTCGAAAAAAGAAAAAAGTAAATAATTTTCTGAATATATGTATTTAACATATAGTGATTACCTGCTTTCTGGCTTCAAGCAAGAATTGCGAGAAGGCAGAATAAGAGCATGTCCAGATGCTCTAATTTTCTTTATTTCAGAACTAGTTCTTTTATACAAATCCAAGACATCTTCGAAGGATTCAGTAGACAAAATAATTTTTTTTTGTTTCAGACATTGGTTGATTTTGAGTAATAGTTGCTTCAGAGGTGCTAGCAGACTTGATATGATTTCCTTGGGACTGTTTCTTTTCTTTACTCACTTTTGTCTTACTATCTGCACTTTCTTCTGAAACTGGATTAGTATATTTGCTAATTTTATCATCATGTATCTTGTTTTTCAGTGCTGTAGATGCAGAATACAATTTATTTTGAAAATCTCTTTTGGCTTGGTGCTTTTCATCTGTTTATCTATAACATTCATGCTTGGAGTAACTGCTAAACCATTTCATTAAATCTTATTAAACTCTTGTTCTCTTCAAATTTGATATAAACGACTATTTGATATTTTATATTTTTTACTTAGCTGAGCTAAAGGTTTAGACTTTATATCTTAGTACAGCATAATGTCTTTGTAATCCGCAAAAGACAAGTAACTAGCTCTAAAATTAATATGTCTATTAAGTAAGTATTTGTTTATATTTATAGCTAATCGCTAAAAGATTTTTTTATATTACAAATAAAAAATATACAAAAAATATTGATACTATAGTAGTATCAGTATTATGGTAGTATTAGTATTATAGTATTATCAGTAGTTTAGTATCGGTAAAACAGTAGTATTAGTACTATTCTAGTAATATCAGTGGTAATATAAATACTATAAATAGTATCATAGTATCAGTAGTATTCATAAAAAAATAAAGTACTTTCAAAATTTCTAGAACAGGACCATCTCAGAAATCATCAAGAAAAAAAAAATAAATCATATTTTTTTTTCCTACTTTGTAACCATGCCAAGATTATGTCCAATGTGTATACATTAAACAATATAAAAGATAGAGAAGATCCTAAAGGGGTCAGGTATCAGCTGAGTAGTATTTGCAAATTAAAACTTGAGAATGCATTGCATAGTAGTATTAAATCTGCTTCTGATCTTGCTAATGAATATAAAGACCTGCAAGGTGTATAATTAAAGCAAGAAAAGAAACTTGAGCTAGTTCAAGCTGATACTAGAAAAAAGATTAGCCAACTAAATGCATCTAATACTAGGCTTAGATCTTCTGAACAGACATCCCATACTGAAATCTAATCGCTTAAATCTGATATTAAAACACTAAAGAGAAAAGTGACCTTCACCCAGAAAGCTTTGTCTCTTGACAAGAATGAGATTCTTTGTCTTAAAGGTAAAATAGATAAACTGAAAGCCAAAGTAAAAAAATTGGAATCAAAGATGAAATTAGAATACACATCTTATAATTCAGATACCACTTCATTTAGGGATAAAATAAGCGAATTAAATTTCCTTAATCATATATTGAAGCAGGAAAAGGATGATTTAAATTCAAAGAAACATGAATTGGAAGCCAAAATAAAGGCAAGAATTCTGAAATTACCTCTCTTGGAGCTAAAGTAAATAAGCTAGAGAAAGTAGAAAGAGGTCTAATATGTAGGTATGGGTTAATTAGCTGTCTTAGGTCTAGAGTGAGAGAATTGAAAGATCAGTTAGAACAACAAATATTCCAGTCATACTACAAACTGTACATAATAGATGGAGCTAAAGCAGATCTAGACTTAGCTGAGAACTCTGTAGAAAAAGAGTTCCTTTCTCAAGAAACTAATACTCATTTAGTAAAGCAGATTTCGAAAGCATCTAGTGAGTTTAATAAAGTGAATGGAGGTAATAGCAGATCAGAGAAAGGTAACAAAATCACTAGCCCTGAAATAACCTTAGTATCATTCAATTTCTTCTTTTAGCAGAATGCAGTCTTTGTCATAATAATAATATTACTAATCATATACTTCCTATAGCATATATCCTCTTATATATAATCTTTTATTTTACTCTTCAATAAAGAAAAAAATATTCCAAATTATAAAATACCCTTAGATAGAAATCAGAGTTATGGATTCCCAATCCGTTATACAAAAGAACCAAAAAAAGAACTACCACCTATGAAACTCTATCTTATAGATATGGACGAGGCCACAAAGCACAAATCATCCTAAAATATTGGACATCCAGCAATGTCATGACCTTTCAACATAATAGTTAGTAGAAGAAGTGGTACAGGTAAGACCAATTTACTAGCAAACCTTGTTTTTGGAGATAAATGTGAATATATATATAAAAGACAAAAGGGGAATCTAGATATATTAGATATGATAATTTGATAGTTTGTAGATACCATCCAGATGAACCTAAATGGGCATTTGTTAGATATATGTATGGACTAATTGCAAGTGATTCCAAAGCACCATATTATGAAAATATTATGTTTAGTTATATCTTACTTGAAAAAATCCCTAGCATAAAATCATTTTCACCTAAGAGGAGCACCATAATTATTTTTGAGAATGTATGTGTTGCTTCTGAATCTATCCAAAATTGAATTATTCTATTTTTTTACACATGGGTGTCATCAAAATATTTCTTCATGCTATGTTACTCAGAAGTACCATCATATACCAATTATTATTCATGAAAACATCTCCCTTTAGTAACATATAATAGAGGAAGCAGTTATCAAGATGTCTCCAAGATAGCTGGCTAATATACTGATAATGTAAAGGGTGCATCTATGGTTATTAACAGCTACCTCTGCAAAGGTAAATTTGTTGTATTTGATCTCAGCAGCTCAAAGAATGATCCACTCACAATTCAACTAAGGTTTGATACTTCATTAAACCTGCAGAAAGAGATAGAGGCGAGGCAGAAGCGCAAAAAAAAAGTGCCTCATCTAATGAATAGAATTAGTCAAATTGTAGATCACCTATTTTCTCATAAATTTGAAAATAGAAAAAAAAAGTAACTAGAAAATTTTTTAGATAAAATTTTACAAAACTCTTCACTCTGAAAAAAAATTATTTTTGAGAAGGAATAATTTGTTTGTTCACAAACTTCCAAAGTGCTTAATTATATTACTGATCATAGATGAGAAAATCATAATTAAATATACACTTCATAGATTTTTATTTCACATTGATAGTAAACAACTATAAAAAAAATAAATTATAATAATAAATATATAATGTCTGCTTTGGCTGGTAGCGAATCTATGCTTCAGAAAATTTGGCAAATATACTCACAATTATTGTTTGAATCTGAGAAATCTATGTTAATTTCTTTTCTTAGAATATAAAGAAATTTAGTTTCGAAATAGTTGATTTTTAGTAAATCACATGAATATGATTTGCCTACCATTTTACAAATGTATTGCCAATATTTTGTAAGTCTAACAAAGTTTTCATTGCCATTGTTGGGGTATTTGACAATATGGTAATATTCAGAATTTAATAGCCACTTTAACATATAAGTCTATTCTAAATATTTAACAATTCTATAGCCTTGCCGATATAATTCTATAAAAGCAACTATATATGATACAGGATATAATTGATTATTTAGCTGTTCTTTTTTTCTTTCTATTCAGTTATCAGGAAGATAATATTCTTTATACTCTCCTGATAATAGATAATTATATCCTTCATTTATCATAGCAATAATTTTAGCACTACATAAATTATATTGTTAATAAGTATAAGGATTTTTTATTTTTCAAAGAATGATATCTAAAAATTTCTTATCATTAGGAATACCATCATTCCTCACCATATTCCAAATTCATTTCACCCATGTTTCAGGTCTCAACTTGTAATCTCTCTAAGCCTATTGGATAATTTTTGCACTATTAAATAAGGAATAAGCAATTTTCTCTCTAAATCCATTATCTATATTATATATATAATAACCATGCTATGGATATACAGAATAATTCATAAAAATTTTATTAACCTCATCAGAACTAAGTAATGATACACTTCTTTCTTCTTTTTTCTAAACAGAATTAGAATGTGTAAAATGCCTTTTAGCTGTTTTAGCAATGTATTCATTCAGATGATAATTAGCACATTCAATAGTATTTTTATAGATAAATACCAAGATGTTGCATATAGTGCAATAAATATAAAATAAATGCTTCTCAATCGTAAATTCCCCATCTCTAAATCTTTCAGTTAAATAGATAAATCCATTCTTGGAGAAGTATTTTGAGTTATTTTCTAGAAGTGTCCTAAATGGATAACGAATACATGAACACTACATTTCAGGCATTTCATTACTATACCTATATTACAGATTGATTAATGCCTGTAATATAGCAGGATTTAAACCATTATAGTAGTTAGTTTTAACTATTTTGCAGGTATAGTGATAATATGTATATGTAGCAATTTTACTGATTTTATTAATTTATAGCAATTTTAATGACTTATAATGGTTTGTAACAAGTATATGATAATAAAATATTGGATTAATTTTTATTCAAAACTGAAAGATATGTTGTGTATGCATATTTACAAAGAAGAGAAGGGAGCATATACTTCATAGATTTTTTTTTACATTGACACTTTTCTATCTGTGTTAGAATTAGATAAAAAAATATTAATATAAAAAATATATCACTCTGATATAGTATTAGAAAAATAGTGAACAACTACCTATGCCTGTATCAAAAATTAATTTTATTTACATTTATATATATATTTTTTTTCTGATGAATACATTTAATCACTCTTTGCAGTGTGGTTCAGTCGTTTAGAAAGTCTGCATCACTTTCCTTCTTATACATGCCCCACATTAAGGATGACAATTATGCTCAGGGCAAAAGAAAAAAAAGGTATATCTATTTATTTAGATTTTGAGGTGGATATATTTAAACTATTTTTTATCTTGTAGTTCGGTGGACTAACTATGAAAAGCTTGTTCAGTCTTTCTCTTCTTACAACAGAACAATAATAGTTAACAATCACACTCTCAAAAAGTGTTTTACAATATATATATAAAGAAAAATAAATTTTAGGAAGGTAATAATCAGATCTTAGGCCTGCCCTGAAAGGCTATAGCTACATCTGAGAAAACTATATTATTAAGAATGACTAGATTGTGTATTTTTTGTGGAACAAACAACTACCTTCACCAAAGTACTAAGCTACCAAATGGTAATTATGAGTATATTAAACTTCACAACACACTTAGTCAGAAGCTTTAGCACTTCAATAGTTGAAACAAAATTTTTTGCATAACTAAGTATACTTATAACAAATAGTTATGGCAATTGTTTTATTAATACAAAAATAATCTAATCTAAATCTAAAAGGATTTAAAATTTTTTAAGAAAATAAAAAAAGGTTTATATAAGGGCAATCTAAACTATTGTTATATGGCTCATATTAATATTAGGCTGAGTAGAGAGATGAAAACAAATATGTAGTATTTTTTTAACAAGTATTATGGCATATAAATTATGCTTCATGTTTTTAAGAGGCTTATCTACCCAATAATAAACATTTGTACAATATAACCAAATAAGTTTTGACAATAATTTTCTGAATTTTTGTTCGATTTACAAGTTTTATATAATCACATAAGTATACAGTAGTTGAAGCAAAATATATAAATAATATGCTATAAATCTGGAAACAGATCTTTTGCCCTTAAACCTCGTCAAGCACATGCTAAATCTATGAAAATATTTGATTATTAATAGCGATAATAACTATATTTTTATATATTAACCATAAAATAATTCATACTTATATATTCTCATCTACGATCAGAGACAGTAGAAGGGATTTGTATTTGGCTTGCTTTCAGTTTGAAAAGTTGGTCACAATGGTTTAAATCTTGAGCATTATTAAGGTCCTGCTTAGAAACTATTAATTTATTAGCTATTTTAATTCTAGCTTCAAGATAAGTAGAATCAAAATCTCGTAAATTATAAAAGAATGTATTGTGCACAAAGTACACAATATTATGCCAGATGTTTTTTGTAACTGGAAAATTACCATGGAGCAATAGACAGGATGCAAATGCCACTACTTGTTCTGGCAGAAGATGTACAACTAATTGAAGTTGAAGAAAACATAATTCTTTTCCTTCGAAATCCCCCAGTGCAACTAAAACACACAGACTATTTGGTTCATAATAATCATCCTAATGATAGTCACTAATGGTATTAAAGTTAATGGCTATCATTAGGAAAACTCCAAATGCTCTTGGAGTAAATGGGCCTCATGATAATTTATTCAATTTTGTATATAAATCCACATAATATTCTTGAAGTAACCAATTGATACTTTCTGATAATTTCCTAAGACCTCGAAGTAATTTACTGATGCATTTATGATGATTAATATTATGTGTACTCGCAATGTTAGAGCTTGTGAAGGAAAGTAAATTGTTTCTTATATAAGCTCCAAAATGCTCAATAAAATTGGTCCAAAATTTTTTACTTTGGTGTGAAGGATTTTTTAATAAATAGAAATAGTACTAATTTACAATATTAGATGCAGTTGTAACAGCATCTAGATCATTGAGTTGCTCCAAGTGAATTAATGTTCAGTGACCTAAGTCTGTAATGCACTTATATTCAAAAATATGTTCAAGTTGAACTAGCTTATCTAGTAATTTGTTATTATTTCATGCTGATACAATAAGCTGTGTTTTTTCTTTTCGACTTTTATGTATAGTAGCTGTATCAAAAAAATTTTGCAACTCAACATAAGCATGCTGGAGTTTTTTCCATAATAGTCTGAGGTGTTCTCATATATGCTTCTTTTTTAGCAGTCTTTTTGATATCTTTAAACCTAATCACTGCCTGAAAGCAATCTACAATCATTTGTTATTAGTACTAACATTCAATAGTTCTTTAATATCATTCTTTTTCTTAATAATATCACTATAAACTAGAGATAAAAAATCCAAAGGAATTTCAGGTAAGTCAATAGAATTATTGCTAGTAAATGCCTCTCTCAGTAATGTTTTAATAAGTAAGTCTTTTCCAATATATTATGTTGGGTCCTAAATTTTTAGAAAATATTTTATCAGAAGAACAGAGAGAAATGCTTCTCCATTCCCTTTCCAAGTAATAAATATTGTCAATAGCAAACAATTTTCAGGTAGTAAATTGGATTCTATGTTAGTAAAATAAAAAATAGATATAAGAATTTTTTTTTTCGAAAGATTGCAAATTTTTGTAGAACGAATGAGTCCCTCTTACCATACCCAAGATGGATCAAAGATAATATCATCGATTATTGGAAGAATATCATTATTCGGGCTACAAAGCATCTCAGTTTGTTTCTGCTCATACCTTTTATTTTTACATATACAGGCCTGTCTTGACAATTTGGTTTTAGTAGATTCATCCTATAATATAATCACCTCTTTCTTTCATTTATTATTTAATGTTTGCATTGCAATTTCTGTCTTTGGTAAAAAAAAAAAAAGGTAAATATTTGTATTGCACAAAGTATAAGATTAATGGGTTGAAAAACAAATAAGTTTGATTATATATTGAAAGAAAGCCTTCTTTATTAGAGAATTTATACAACAAATTATAGTATGTTATATTCAGTATTGAATTTAAGTTAATCGTGTGTTGCTACAATAATTTAACACTTTATAAAACAATAACATGTCACTTTATTTGGCATCATAATAATTTAACTCAATAATTTCTATGCTAACAATTACATATTTACTATATTCAGCACTACAATTATTAAACACACCAACAATTGCACATTTTCTATATTTGGGATTAGATCATTAATAACCTGTTGAGTAGGTATACTTATATAGAATACAATAATAATTTTATACACCTGATTTATAAATTTAGAATAACCAGTATGCACTTTGTAAACCAACATCTAGCATCACTTTTTTTTACCAAAGTGCGATACATGCTAAAAAAATAAAGTATGTATGTATATGTCATACTATCATATGACTCAACAGTCCCACAGGTCTGCTTTTATTTTGGCCTAGGTCGAAGCTAAAATAGCGAAAAATTAATATTCATGTTTATCAGATAAAAAGTTTACTGACATTAAATTTTATATAGTGTTATCTTAATTTCTCACAGTTGATTTTTTATTAAGTTAATAAGTAGTGCTAATATAAATAGCATATAGAATTTTTTCTTATCTAATACATAATCCTGTGATAAGAATAGGACTTTAAAAGACTATAAAAGTAATGAGTACAATATTCATTATTAGTAGTTTTATCCAAATTCATATGTTGCAGGGATTTGGAATCTCCACATCTCTAAGATCATCAGATATAAATCTATCTTAAGTGGTCATTAATTATAAGAAAATTAATTTCACCAAAAAAATGGCAAAATAGATTCACTATTTGGATCTTATGACCAAGAGAGTTGCTTTATAGAGAAAAAAACTGGCATTAGACTTGGGCATTGTAATTACTAATTGTGTATTTTCTTTTTGGCAAGTTCTTAGACCTAACGAATATAAGGTATAAAAATAAGTAGATTTGCTCATAAGGTAAGTTAGCAATAACATTGCTTTTATATATTTTTTTGGCTTAACTTATTTAAAATTTACTCTTAAGATCTGGTTAACATACATTGTTTGTTATATGTTTTTTTTCAAAACTGAATTTCTACTTACTATTTATTTTTATATTAGAAAATGAAAATGAAAATATTACTTTAAATTATCATGTCAGCAGTGATTATTCAATTAATATTTCCCCAAATATGACAGTCACTAATCTTAAAAATATAATTAGAAATAATGTTCCTTTTACTGATTTTGATTTCTATGTAAATAATACTACTCGAAATGTAAGGAAATATATGGATTCACAAAATATGGTTTTACAATATTTTGATATTAATAGACTGAGAAATCACATCCATATCCTTGTTTATAAAAGATAATTTTTTTTTTATATGTATTCACACTAAGTAATTGTGATATATTTTTTTATTTGTATATTATATTGTTATTATGACAATATAATTTTTTATAATAATAAAGAGAGGAGGTTCACTGAGCTTCCAATTTTTTATTTTTACATGATCTTTTACAATGTAATTTGCAATTATTAATTAGTGGAGAGACAGGTAGAAAAGTGTTGATATGAAAAAAATGATCCTGGCTTAATATGTATAGATTAAATGATCTGATTTTCTATAAGTTTCACTGATATTTAAATTAAATAATAACCTTCATCATCATCAGAAAAACCACACAATCCCCTCCATCATCATTATCATCATCTTCATTATTATTGAAGGAATCCTTAACATAAGAGATAATGAAGTTTTCATTTATGCTTTTACAGATACTATTGGGGTTTTATGATTAAGAGAATCCTTGCATTTGATATGATAAGCCTGTTCTTTGCAATAATCACTAGCACTCTATTTACCTTTTATATCATTTCATAAACTCTCTTCTTTATGGTCTCCATTATATAAGTGACAGAGTATTGAACTATCAAGATTAAACCACTCACAACATTTAAAACAATCTCTTAAAGATAAAGAAAAAAAACACTCTAACATCAATCCAATGATATGTTTTCATTTTTCTTTTGGATCATTAGGTAAAATAGAAATCGGAAGTCTGGATTTGTTAGATAATCCTATCTTACTAGAAGAAATTATGGATGATGTACTCATCTCAGTTTTGGAAGTATTGTTTGGACTCGTCTTACTTGAAGAATTAAAGTCATAAGATACAGAAAGAGGTGATTTAGTTGAAACTGCCTTCAATGCATCTGTTTAATTATCTGAAATCTTCTCTTCAGAATTGATATTGGAGCCTTCTTGATCATCTGGTAATTCAGTGTTGGGGTTCTTGGAAAAATAATCAATAATAGTTTGAATCTGGCTAACAGATAAATCTGTGATAGCATTCACATTATATGTTTTGATATACTTGATTTTATTAACTCCTATTTTTTCAGTAAACTCATAAACCTTTCTGGCTCTATTGATGCACTGATATAAAGTATTTTATTTGGTATCAGGATTGTATGCTAGAATAAAATCGTAAATCTGTCCTTTTGCTTTTTTCATACCCACCTTTTCTTTGATCATAATT
>CAJVQA010010496.1:0-11342 GCA_910591915.1 Cetraspora pellucida | reverse complement strand
TTGGTATATTTGATTTTAGTTGGATATTTGGATAGTGCCAAATGGCTTGGACTGGTAAGATGAAATGATTAGGTAAGAGTTTGAGTTCAGATGGAAGATAAACATGAGCTTCACTATGATCATTTTTGATAAAATAGTTAATGTGTAGCCACATAAGTTATCAGGTGAATAGCCAAAACTATGGATATGTCATAGAAAAGTAATAATAGTTTGAGGATGAAAAAGTAGTGATATATAGTTATAAAACAGAAATTTGTTATAGCAGGTATCAAATTGGATGTTGTTATAGTATCAATTGGCTATGGAAGTTTCATCATAGCCTTCCAAGATAGTTCCTACTAATTGAGAATAGGTATTATATAATTCATCATCCTTTATGATTACATTAGTATTTAATGTAGTATTGTTTTTTAGAGAGAATTTAGAAGGAATAGATATAGATGGATAGTAGGTGTAATCTGATAGTCATGAAAAGAAGTAATTAGGTAAGGGTTGAGACACGTTTGGTAGATGTATATAACATTCACTATAGTCAAGTTTGATTGCTAGTCTAAATGCATAGTTAAAATTGTTGTATTGTGTAAAGTTGTATTGATAAATGTGTTTTAAAAAGGAGTTGAGTGTTTGTGGATGTGGAAGTAGGAATAGATTTACACATGTTAGCCATTAATTGTAGCATGAGTCTGGGTTATAAATTGGTTCTTGTGATGCTTCCTTGATGTTTGATGATAAAATGGAATTCAAGAAAGTAGAAGATTCTTCTGTAGATTCGCTCACCATATGCTTGGCTCTCGCAGCTGCAAAGAGTGCCATAGCCTGCTCTGTACATTGAGTCTGGCCATCATTAACTTGGTTCTCCATGTAGTTATATATATGTTAGTTTATTATAAAATTATATTATTAAAAGAAACTTATTGTGTTGTATAAGTATTTTTTGTAGTTTATTAATTTGAATGCTAGTAATATCAGTTATATGAGTAATTGTTTCTGTAATCATTTCTTGAATAAGGTTAATAAGAAGCATAGAGTTTTGGCAAAATATTCAATATAGTGAATGTTTTTTTTTTAATATTAATTGTAAGGCCATGCTCTATCTTTATTAAAACTCAGTTAAACTTTTTACAAGTAGAATATACAGAAAAAAGTTATATTTGAATTCTATATCTATAAGATATTAAGATTAAAGGCTCAGACAAGTTATCTGCAACCTAAACCTATTAGAGTGGCCAAAGCTCATCTAGATTTCAAAGTTTGTAATTATAATAAGAGAGTTTATTTAGTATTTAATTCATTTAGAGTACTATGTTTCAATTTTAGAACTAGCAATTAAGTGTAATGCATGTTGTGTCAGTAAGTTTTGAGAAGTATGAAATGTTAAAGTTGGTTGAGATTGTCTGCTGGGTTGAGACCTAGAAGCACAATATGATATCCAGATTTGGGTATAAATTTGTTAGTTAAGATGAAGCAGAAGTTTAATTGAAAGTGTAGTAGAAGTTTTAGTAAATAGAATGATATTTTTGATTGAATTAATTAATTTATAAAGAATTAGACCAGACAGTATTGATGTCAGAAAGAGTAAATTTAGTATATTATAGTTTTGCATACAATTAAGATTTTTAATTTGGTTGTGCAGATCAGATGCAGTTCTTGGTATTGTATTAAGAGTAAATATGTTAAGAACATGTTTAAGTGAGTTATTGATGAGATTGTTAAGAAGATGTAAGAATAGGTAAGCAGTCCAATAAGTGGAGTACTAATTTAATTACATTAGTAACAATTAGAAGATTGTGTATAGTTGCATTTATATAGATTATATAGAGTTAAAAGGTCATTCATAAGGATTTTTATATAGAAAAAATTAAGTTGAGATGTTTGAAGCTATGAGAATAGTTTGTTATTTTTTTGATTATTGTTAATATAGAGCCAGGTGGCTTTCTAATTAGTTTAAGTTGCAATTTGTAACTATTTTTGAAAGCAATGTTAAGATGAACATAGTACACAGATATGGACATACTAAATTGTACATGTATTAGATTACAACAGCTTCAAAACAACCTTTGGTCTACTATAAACATTTTTGAACATCCTCAACCTAATGTTGATGGTTAAGATAAATATACTCGTATATATACAATGATAAATAGGTAGTTCAATAAGACAGTTATCAAGTTGTACAATATAGTTAGAGTTATAATAATTTTGTAGATTAAATAGTAGATATGGAAGATTAAAATAATTGCAAGCAAAGTTGTCAGCAAGATTATTAAATTCATTATTCTGATGCACAGCTACTTTATGCAAAATAAGTTATATGTTGTAAGAGTTTGTAAAATAAATTAAAATATACCAAAGTAAGTAATATAGAGTATTAATGAATAATAATTTGAGTAATGTTAAATTGGTACTGTTGTATTTGGATATAGCAAATTGTAAATTAGTATAGATGTGTACTATATAGTTTCTGGATGCAGTAATAATAGCAGAAAGAATTGCAGTAATTTTTGCTTTAAAGAAGCATAGTCAGAACTTAGTTTGTGCTTAAAAGGTATACAAGATGTTGTTGTTTTGTACTAAGACCCATCTAATTCCTATTGAGCATTGAAATGTGTCTGCCTAAATAACTGATCCATTGGTATAGAAATGAAGTTCAGACTTGTTGTAGTTTGAGTTAGCAATTAATTGCAGAGTGTTAGTAAAATTACTATTGTTGAAAACAGGTAAAATAAGTAATGCAAGTATATAAATATTAGTAGCATTAAAAATTTGAATAGAATATTAGATAGCAATAAAGTAGAGCAAATCAAGATAATTTGCATTAAGATTAAGTTGTTAATTTTGAGTATTAAATTTTCCAATAAATTTAGTTGCAAAATTAATAGAAATAAATGGTATTAATTTGTGAGTAATAAGATTGAAGTTAAGATTGTAGCCAGTGCATGATTTAGTTGTAATTGAAGGTGTTGGATATAGTTGTATAGTATAAAGCTTAATATTGTTATGCCAATAGGTAATAAGTATTTGTCTAGAAGAAGTTGGTTGTCTTCTGGCTTTACTTATAATTATTTAATCTTGAAGTATAATGATAAGCTATAGTTTAGAACATTTTGAGAAATATTCTGTGGTATAGCTATATAGTAAATGTTTTAGTATATAATATATAATATAACTATTACTAATATTGCTTCTAGATATAGATTATAAAAATAAAAAAGAGTAGAAAATGTGTTAAGTTGTAATTTAATTTTAAAAGATTTACTATTGCTAAGTATAAAGTTTGTATATAAACTAGTTCTATTAATATTATTAATTAAGTATTGCCAGGTTGCTTTTCAGTTAATTTGTGAAGATAGAAAAATAATATTGTTTATCCAGTTTTGAGATAGTTATATAGCTATTATATATGCATTGCTAATGTTTTTAATTGTTTATTAGATAGATTGTTCAATAGTATAATTGTAAATATTGTTATATTATATATTTAGGAAGTTTGTAAAGTTATGGTTTGATGCCAGCTTAACTGCTTTATTATTAAATATATTGGCTTTATAAGCTAGTACTTTGTAAAATGTAATAATATATTTATATAATCTAATTAAATTAATAATTGTATACTATATTAGCTAATAATTATAAGAGTATTGTTTATATTATAATATTATATTGTTAATAATTTTGTTAATAATTTTGTTAAATTTAAACATTACAGATTGTAAATTAGTATAAATTTGGATATTGCTATTCTAAAAGCATGTGTATATAGCAAATAAAATAGCTTAAGCTCAGTTTTGTATAATGATAACCAAAATTTAATTTAAAAAGAGTAAAATTTAATAATAGTATTGTTATATATTTGTATCTATTTAATATTCATTGAACACCTATTAATAATAATATTTGTAACAGATCTATCAGTGTAAAAAGTAAAGTTGGTATATTAAGTGTTTTTGTTTGCAATTTGTTATAGATTAATATAAGAGAGATTGAATCTTGTAATAAGGTAATAAAAAAAATATTAGAATTCTAGTAGAATTATATAATGCAATTGAGTATATAAGATCTGTATAATATGTATTAAGCTTAAGTTTGTTTGTAGGATTTTGCTATTTTTTTCTAAAAATTTTATAGAAAGTGTGACGAAAATATTAAAAGTATGCTAGTTTTGTATTCTATTAAAGTTATGTAAACATTCTGTATATAGTATACAATTAACTAATAAAAGTAAATAAAGAACTATATTGGGTTTATTTGCTTCAATTGACCAATATGTAATAGATATAATGTTGTTGTTTTAATTATATTTGTATGCTTTTCTAATTATCAGTTGTTTACTATTATAATCAACAATAATAAGCCAAGGTTTTGATTTAGAATTATAGTGTTTAGTTGTAAAAAATAAAGAGTTGGTTTATAAAAAACTCAGATTAGGATTAAGTTTTCTAGTATAAGAATTTATAATAATTTTGTTTTTTAGTATTGTAAACTATTTTGGTTTATGTCTTGTTAAAATTTGTTTAAGTTTTGGTAAGATATGTTTCTAATTTAAGAGTATAAAGTTGTTAAATAAAGTTAGTTTTTCAAGATAAAGAATATGTTTAGTTTATAGTTGAATTTTGAAGTTGTTATAGCCTTTGTATATTTTGAGTCTGTTTTTAATTAGTTTATATAAGTATTGTAATGTATATAATAATGTTATATATGCAGTAATAGTAAATTGTAAATATTGTAGTAGTATTATTTAATATGTAGTTGTATTTTTATTTGAACTATCTATTAATAGATATGAATGTTGTAAAATATTGGTAGTAAATTACAAATTATTTTGTAATTATTGTAATCAGATATATATACTAGTTTTAAGTAAATCTGTATTATTTAGTTAAATTAGAAAGTTGGTAATATAATGTTGTAACTAAATATCTTATATAGTTTTGATATTGTACATATTATGGTTAAGCATAATACTAGTTGAAGTAGTTAGTACAAGTTTAAATTTGTATTTGGCAGTAGTAAAATATTAAAATAAAATTTTATTATATATGTAATAAAAAAGTATTATATTATATATATAATATTCAATAATAGAAATTATAAGATATGGTAACTTAGTAAAATAGATAAGTTGTTAACTCCCAAGTGGTATATTTAATGTTCAAATCCTATTGATGTTAAAAATTTGAATAATTACCTATGTAATATTTGTATTACAGCAACTGTTTCTAATAATTAAATTAAAATATCTGTAATGATAGTTATATCAACATGACTGACAGGTCATAAAGTATTTGTGTAATAGGTTATACAAAAGAATGTAAACTGGCATTAGGCAGTACAAATACTAGATAAGTTTCTGTGATCATATAAATTCATTAAAATCAAGAAACAAGAAATCAATTTGAAAAAAATCTAAGTAAATAGGTAGCATAAATCTTTAATAATACTATTGTAAAAGCTAGAATTAAAAATTATACCAATGTAAAGGAATTAGGCAGGCAAGAACCTTAGGTAAGAGGTATTGAAATAAAATTAAAAAAGAAGTTGCAGCTTTGTGATAATAGTTTAAAAGTGCTTCAAAACTATAAAAGAAGTAGTTGATAAAAGCCAAGATTTTTTATCAAATAAACAACAATGTTGGATATATTATTTCTATACAACTGTAAAACCTATAAAAAACATCTAAAAAGGTTAAGAACTTACAGAAACTATAAAGTTAGCCTTATTTTTTTTGAAAAAAATTTGTAAAAAATGAATGATTTAGTTTACTCCCTTCTAAAGATCATTATATAAAATCACCAAAATAATTAGCAGTATTTAGTTTCTAAATAGATTTGTTAATAATATAGATTAGAAATAATACAGTAATATAAACATAACTATATATATTTTTTAAGCTACTAGAAACCTGTTAATACTGTCTTTAAACTAACCAGTGCTCTATACTAGCTCTTTACAATTAAGTCAAAGTTTTTATTTTATATGATTTTTTGTTTTTTTTTTTTTGTGTTATAAGCGGCAATCTTGCCTGTCTGTCTTTTATTGAGTAATATCTAGTTATTAATGAATACATAGTTTATCAATGAAAGTATAACTAGCCATACATATAACTTTAGTCATTATCTAATTAAGGGTTCCGCCCGAGGGTTACCCACTAGCTACCATACCTAAGATCCGCCTGTGAATCCTCTATTTAAACTTTCTGATTTTCAATCCTATGCATTACAACCTTCCGTTACTACATGGACATATCAGGTTAGAGCTATCTAATTACTATTTATATCAAGGTACCACCTCATTGGATGTTACCAAGTATCTATAGTCCTTCAAATTTACCCTCAACGCAAACTTACTAAGTATGGTACCAAGATTACCCTTCTTAGATTTTATCCATGTTAGTGTAACCTGTATCCACTAAACTGGTTTTGGTGCCAGAGGTGTTCGAGTTTCAGTAAGTCCATTCCTTTCCTATAGTTTCCTTTTATGTTTACCGTATCACTCGCTAGTGTGCCTTCTCTCCATTTCTGGTATGTTTACTGCTTTTCTCGCATCGAGCGCCAACTCTCCATATCGGGAAACTTCTTTCCGGGAACTTCCTTATATACCGATCTTCTATTCACATGGACTTTAAGCCACAGGGCTTCGCGTACATTCATATGCTTCTGTAGATTATAGAGTTTTGCCTCCAGCTGAAATTGAACCGTCGACCTTGTCTGTGGAAGGAGAGTGCCTGACCACTAGGCTATGGGACCCCATCCCACTATATGATTTTTTGTTAAATAATTCAAATAAATAAAAAAATAATAAAGTTATTTAGTATAGTTATAATTTTTAAAAAGCCTATACAAACTTACAATTATAACTATTTAATATTTATAAATTGCAAGTTTTATGTATTTTTATTTTTTTTATTTATCTCTTGTATTCTTTTATTTCTTAATTTGTAGTTTTTATTATTTATCCTTATATCTTAATTTTTTTATATAAAAATTTTTTTTTTGTTTTTTGCTTTTCTATTAATGATGTTATTAGATTGATGATGTCCTATTGTAGGGTAGCAGTCAGATGAGCAGTCTTTCTCTAACTAAAATAATGCAACAGGTCATACTTAGATTTCATCTAAATGGCCAAGTAATGCTAAACTTGTATATTAGAAAATTCTATATAATTTGTATAGTTTTAAGAATTCTAATAAAGTACTAGTATGACTACTAAAATTAAAAAAAAAACTATTTTTAAAAATATGACTAAGATAAAAATATAACTTAAATATTATATTTTAATTATAAATTTATTAATTAATTATATTTTAATTTTTTAAAATTAATATACTATATATATTTTTAGAATTCATATTTTATAGCTTAGTTTAAGCTCTTATTCTTTTACAAACAAGTTTAATAGTTCAATTTTGGCTAAAGATAAATACTTTATAACCAAAAAATTGAAGTTTATAATTAAGTATAAAGTTTTATAAAAGTTTAAGTAAAGATATATATTAGATTTAAGAAATTTCTAGAAGAAAACTAATATGACAAAATATATAATAAGAAAAATAAAGAATGTTATTAATATTTGTAGAAAAAATTAGTCTTATCTAATATGAAATTACTTTTGGTATAGTAAGCCCAAAATAAATATAATATAGAATCTATTTTATTTTTAGTAAAGTTTATTTTAAAAATAAATTAGCTTTAAGATTTAATAGTTAAAAAATTAAACTTATTTTAGTATTACAAAAAAATATTAAAAATTAAAAACTTTAAAAAGATAACCAATAGGTGCATTTTAGATATAACAATTAGCAAGTAAACTGTAAACAGAACCTTTAAATAAATAATAACTAAAGTTATATATATAATTAATTGTAGTTTTGTTAATATGCAAAATATAATATTCTTTTCTTATATTATATAGTAGAACTAAAAAACATTTAATAAAATTATAAGATCAAAGAAGTCTCTTTATAAACTAAAATATATATATATATTTTTATTTTTTATTTATTTTTAAAAGCTTGTACTTTACAATAGTATTTTATTAAAATATCTAAATTAGTTTTTATAACTATTTTTATAGAAATAAGAGTATAACTAGTCACATATGCAACTTTTAGCTATTTATTTAAGTAATTTGCTCTAGAGTTCTATATTAGATACTATGTCTATAATATATTAGAAAATTATTTATTTAAACTCTCTGATTATTTGTTTTATTAATTATATTACTGCTACAAACACTTATATATATTTAATTAGTTTTATTATTTAAGTAAACTTATCTTCTCTTTTTGTACTAATATCTAAACTATTATATATTTTAGAGCACAATACCTGTTAGTAAAACTCAAAAAGCCTTTTTGTTAACTATTTACTTATTCTACAAACTATTAACAAGGCTTTATTTTTGTAGTATTTATCCATATCTTAGTATCTGTTTTACAAAATATCTTTAATATTTTAATATATTTCTGCTTTGTTTTTAAACTCTTAATTTAGATAGCTTAAAAGAACTATAAATTGTTCTTAGTATATTAAGTCCAGTCTAATATTTTTTCTTTAGTTCAAATTTAGTAGTCTAGTTGGTAATACTTCTTATTTAGAGATTCTTGTCTATCTAATTTCTTAATATTAGTATTTGTTTTTAGATTTAAATTTTAAAAATATATTATTAAAAATGCATATTATCTCTTTATTCAGGTTTTTTTAAGCAGACTTTAGTTTTTTCTAGTTTTATAGATTTACAATATCACAAAAACTTATTTTAGATTTGCATTATTTGATACTAGTTTGCATTTCTCTGTATAATTAAGATTATATAAATGCTTTATAATCTGCCAGTTATACTAGTATAATTATAGAAATTTTAAAATAAATAATAACTTTTAATTTAGTAGTTAGAGTTGAATTATTTTATTATTAAAATAATTATCTTTATAAAATAATTTTAATAAGTTTAAAACTATTATTAAAAACAAATTAGATATTAAAGCTGCTCTAATCTAGTATTATTTTGACCTATACTCTTTACAAAAAGAGTATTCTTTAAACAAGTTAATAATTGTGCATTAATTATACTTTAAAAAACTTGAAAACCAAGTTATTTAACTAAAATAATGCTATAATAATGCAGAATTAAGAACAATAATTATTTGTTAAAATACATTTACCAAATTGAGCTAGTTGTTTGTATTATAGAAAACTGTTTAAAATCTTACTTGTAATAATAAATTTGAAACCATTGAGTTTAGTAAAAACATATTTAATTTTAGATCTTTGTATTTTTCTTTTTATAAATATCTTTTTTATGTAAAAAGTATATCTTTTCTTGTAATATAAATAGAGTTATAATAACAATAGTAATAAACAAAATTATAATATATTTGTAATAAGCAAAACTGTAATAACTAAAAAATAACTCTAATAACTAACATACTCTATTCAGTTTTTTTACAAAACTTTACATTTATACCTTAAACTTAGCAAATTATTCTGTTTCTTCTATAGTGCAATATTTTATAATATTTATAATATTTAGGATTTTTAAGTAAAAATTAGTTGCATTTTTTTTATTTTTATGTTTCATAAGCCAATCTTTCTCTAATATTATCTAAATCTAATTACTAGATTCTAAAATTATTAAAATTTAATAGTTAATAAATTTAAGTATTTTAAAATATTTATACAAAGTTATATAAATCTGCTTTACAAACTTTTTTAAGTCTTTTACTAGCTTTCTCAAAAATTACTTTAATTCAAAACATAGAATTTAATTTTATATATCAAAATTAATTTATTGACCTTTATAAATAATTACTACTTTAGAACTAAACAACTTATATTTCTATATAGATGCCTCAATACTTAATTTACAAATACATAATATCTTTATTAATATTACTTAAATTCTTAAAAATAATACACAAGTTAAATTCAATAAATTTATAACTTATGTACTAAACTTTATAAAAATAAAACTAGTAGTACTCATTTCTCATTCTTATTTTACTTATTAATTACCAAATTTATATTTATCTTAATAGTTTATTTACTATTTAATTATTTATATATTTAATACTTTATATACATTTATTAACTTTGTTAAATTATATAATATTTATATTATTTTTTACAAAGTCACTGCTTATCAGGATAATCAGTACAATAACTTTACAGACCAACTTGCATACAATCATCACAACTTGCCATATCTTATCTTTATGTTTTATAATATCTACAATTCTATATATACTTTAAACTTTAAAAACTTCTCTTTAGAATTACCTATCTGTTACAGTATCTGTACAATATATCATGCATATATTTATGCATTATGGATTACACAAAACCATTTTCAAAAATTACACAAAATTCTTAATCAAGTTAATTGGCAAGCCATCTGGTCATATATCAACAACAATCAAAAAATTTTAAATTTCTTGTACAGCTTTCAGTTCTCTATTCTTAAATTCTTTAAAATTAAATTTTACTAGATGATTTTTCTACTTTATACATCTTATACAAATAAAATTACTCATACTTATCTACATATTATCAATATTATCAAATCAGTTTTCATTTTTACTAAATAACTTGTTCATCTAATCAATTGCTAGACAGCCTTATAAATATTTCATTACAACATACTTTAAATACTAATACTAAACATTACTTTAAATACTATAACCAAATTAAGCTATTGAGTAGTATAACTATTTACAGTTTATCAGACTTATCTTCAGTCTTCTCAACTTTAACTAATCTAATACCAAATAAACTTATTAACATTATTGCAAGTTTGTTATTTAAAAAAGTAGATACAATACTTGTTATCAAGTTTTTACTTTATTTTAATCAACAAATCTATTATAAAATATAACTTTATACTATATTTTAAGATTCACAGCTTAACCTTCTAAATATAACACACTTTCAAATGCTGCCTTATCTCCATCATATTTTTTTTACTCAATTCTATTAGTTCAAAAATAAACTTTTGATATATTCAATAAATTAAATATCAAACTAATACTTTAAACATAATTACTAACACTTAAATTTAGGTGACTTTGGGCTACTCTAGTTTGTTTAAATTATAAATAAATTAGTCTGAGCTTTTATTTTTTCTATATTATTTTAAAATCAGAATTGTACTTTATATAAAATCTTAATTGTATCATTACTTTTGATATATCATATTTTATAAAATATATTAAAAAGTTTATTAATAATATTAAATCTAATAACTGTTATTTAAACTATACTTTTAAGATTTTATATACTATAATATTAAGGTTTAAAAATAAATTTATTATATTTTAATTAAATATTTTTTCTTATCAATTTACAAAT
>CAJVQA010010495.1:0-11344 GCA_910591915.1 Cetraspora pellucida | reverse complement strand
CTTGGACTTAACCACAGGGCTTCGTATTCAATTACAGGCTCCTTATTAGGTTACAGAAGCTAAAATCTTTCGATTTTTGCCTCCAGCCAGACTTGAACCATTGACCTTAACTGTGAAGGGTATGGGAGCTTAACCGCTAAGCTATGGGACCCACACCCCGTAGAGGTATTAGATATGACAATTGGTAGAAAACCTTTAAGCAGACTTTTTAAATAAGTAATATAAAAAAGTTGCATATATAGCCAATTGTATACTCTTTCTATAGTAGTTTACTAAACCACATTTACCATTATTAAATAAAGTCAAAAGACCCAAAAGGTTATTTTAATATCAAAAAAAAAATAAAAAATAAAGAACTTATGAGGAGTTAGGCTCTATAGCTTAATTGTTAAGCTGTCAACTTTCTACAGACAAGATTAATGGTTTGAGTTAAGCTGAAGACAAAATCTAAAAATTTTAATTCTGTAACCTAATATAGGAGCCAAATTGAATGCAAAGCTTTGTGATAAGTTCCAAGATAAAGTATAAGGATAGATTAGAAATTTTCAAAAGAAGATTGACTCTGCAGAAAGAAGGCACTATGTGTGATAGCAGCATTACAGAAGGTTTACTACTAAAAGTGTTGCACAAGTAAGTCTTATTAAGATGAGATAGCACCAAAATCTCTGTATTCAACTTGCAGAATACTTAATTGGAAGGGTAATACTAATATAGTTAAAACTAAAGTAGTAAGTGAAGCAGTGTATGTAAAAAAAATCTGTAATAAAGGATTAGTCTAGCCAAAATTAAAATATCTTAAGCAGATACTATAAACTCTTAAGAAGCAAGACAATAGTTGTATATTACAACATTATTGATAGTTACTATACTCGTATATAATAAGTCAAGATTCTAGGCCCTTTTGCAATATCAAATTAGATATACAATAGTACAACAACTATAGAAGTATATAAAAAAGAATACATAATAGCTGCAAATGATAATTCAGAATCTTGATAAATCTAGTCATACTAATTGGTACCAATATATAAAAGGCTGTGTTACCAAATTGGTAGCAATAAGAGCAAAAAATCACCAGAGTCAACCAATTTAGAAAAAATAGATTATTGCAGAAAGTAGATAGAAGAACTATGATCAGATAAAATTAGAGAATATAGTATTACAAAATAGCTACAACCTTACCTTAATTAATAACAATAGTTAAAACACTATAGTACTAGTCTTAATTTAGAAAAGTATAAATATAATATCATATTGGGTGTCTATATAATAATATAATAACACAAATAAAATGTAATAACTCAAATGTATTAATTCAGTATTAATTAAATAAAGTATTATGATTGGCATTATAAAAAAAAATAAAATAAAATAAATAATAATAAAGAACTTATAAACAGGTTCTAGATATAGCAGCTAGTATAGAACTTTTAAATAAACTATTTAAATTAGATAATAACTAAAGTTGTCAAGTAACTAGTTATATACTCTTTTTATAGTTGTTCTCTATGGCTGTTATAATACAATTTCAAAGCTAAAACTTATTATTAATAAAAACTTAGATTGCAAATACTTATCTTTAATATTAAAAAATAAAAAATATAATATATCTTTTAGAAAAATAGATAAATAAGAGGTATAACAATCTAATAAAGTGAACAGATTATTAATCTTTAAGTAATAGATCTAGAATTTAAATCTTACAAATAATGAATTTTAAAAATTATATCTGTTGTTGGGTTTGGAAGATTGTGACTCTGTCATTCCAAAATTCTAAACCTCATATAATGTATAACAAGTAACTTTTCAAAAGAAGATGTTAGATTTGGCTTGTGGGTGAGAAAGGCTTTTGGTTACTTTGGGTCAACGAATGCAAGTAGGGTCAGTCACATGTATAGGGGCTTAAATGAACAATAATGGTTATTGGGGTTTATAGGATTTATGCCGGGTATAGTGTTAGGGTTTTTATTATGAACAATACAATGTATTGAGACTTGTTTATTGATCAAGCAAATGAAACATATCATCCCTTAGGGCCATTTCGGCCTTTATTTATAATACTAAATTTGTCACTTACAAATGCGACTTTGCACTTATTATTACTTTAAGGCTACTAAATGTTATTTACACTGATCTATTTAATATCTTTAAGGATGTGTAATTTCTACTTTCATCCTTCTTTCTGAATCCGAAATACCATTTCTGGTCACAAATGTAACTTATTACATTTTGTGTATTTTTCATATAATCGGACATGATATCTGGTAGCACAATATCTGTTGTTACACTATATTATAGTAACTGACTTTGTTGATTAGTTAGATTAATATATTTGTAATCTTCAGTTGCACTATCTTAAATAAGAAATTAAAGCATTTATGCAAAATATAATTTTTTATTTATTTATATAATATCATAGTAGAAACTTTAAAATATAATAAGAAATTTAATTATATAAAAAAGTTCTAAAATAAAAATTTCTAAACTATATTTGTGTTGCTAAAAAAAACATCCAATGTGACATTACATCTCTTATTTTCTAATAAGTGCTATAGATAATTGTTTTAAATTATTTTCTAGCTAGGATAGGTTGAAGAAAACCTTAAGTGAAAGTCAAGATATTATATAAAGTATGTAGTTAGAGTAAAACTTTGTAAATCTATTTGTTAATAGTAGGTGTAGTGTTGAAAGTTTGTGTAGCCCTTGATGAATTGTTAGTAGAGGTAGATATTGTTGAAAAGTAAATTTTTGTATATTTAGTTTTAGTAATTATATTTTAAGCAAGTTCTTATTAATGTTGAGATATGTTGTGTATGAACCATAAGTCTTAATAGTACCAGATGAGAAGATTGTTGGCAAGATTGATCAAAAAAATATTTGTCTGTTTGTTTAGAAGAACTTTGATATTATTGTAGATTGTTGTCAGATATAGCACAAAATATAATATTATATATATATATATATATATTAATAACCAATGTTATATAAAACTTTGATGCAAAAAAAAAAACACTCTTTCTCTGCATCTACATTTAGTAGTAAAGAACAAAATAAGTAAAAACTATTAAATCTTTATTAAAAAAATCTATTAAAAACAATACAAAGACTAAAACCCTTGTTTCTAGAAAAAGAAAACAAGCTTGTTTAACTATATTTAGTTTAGTTTTAACAAGTTATAGAAATAAAAAAACCAAAATTACAAGCTCTAAAGAAAAGTTTAGTTTTAGCTCTGAAAATATAAATAAAATAATAAAACAAAAAAAAACAACAGGTCTGATAGTTTTGCTACAAAGAAAAAACAAAAAAAAAAACATACTAAAGGCTACTATAGAAAGTCCTAAAGACTAAAAGAGCAAAACAACAGAACTTAAAAAAGAAGACCTGTCTTCAGTTGCTTCTTTAAACAATACAGATCAAATTTTGGATAAACAAACAAAATAAACAATACATAAGAAGCCTACATTCAATTACATAAACAACCAATCAGAAATCCAAAAAAAACAAACCAAACTGAAATAGTAGTTAGATCTTTTTTTAAAATTGAAAAGAAAAAAAGTCACATACTCTACTTATTTCTTATAAAAAAGAATCATTACCAAAAATGAGAATACACTAATCTTTGAATTATTCAGTTTAGAAAACATTCTTATTACAAAAATTATAGAAGCTTTGAAATAAAAAATAGAAAAAGATCTTGTTGCAGCTCAGCCAGTAATTAGCAAAAATAAAAGAACCCACTTAGAGGTTGTATTCTTAGATAAAAACAAACAACAGAAATATGTAGCAAAGAGTGTTACTATTTTTAAACAAACCTTACAAGAATATATTTCTATAAATATCAGATACAACTTCCTATTAGTCAGGATTTGAAATATATTGATAAAAAAAAAAGAATTTATCTCAGAACAAATTAAAGAAGCATTTTAAGATATTGGCATAATCTTATTGATTAAACCATTAATACATAAAGGAACTTCTGGAATGTCAGACCAGTAGGTAGTAATTTTTGAAATAACAGATGACCCAGATCTGACAAGTTATATTTCTAGATTTATACATGTTTGGGATCACAGAGTTACTACTGACTAAAGAGAGGCCCCAAAAATGTACTTCTTCTGTAACAAAGTAGGTCATATAAAAAAAGACTACCCAGACTACAAACTTTTAGTTAAGACTAGAAACTTATATAAGTTATAAAAAGAACAGAAAAGACAAGAAAAAATTCAACTTCAACAACATATAAAGGAACCTTTTAAATTCAGTTCAGAAAATTGTTATGTAAACAAGAAACTAGAAAACAAGAATATTATAAACAACTTTATGAAAAAACTTGAAGCAATAAACATAAAAAGTGAAAACATCTTAGCACAAAACCAAATAACATTAGATATAGAGATATTAACAAGCAACAATGAATAAAAAAGTTAATTAGAATTTTAAACAGAATCAATTAAGAACAAGCTAAATATGAAATATGAAAACATACTAGTAGACTTACTTGCAAGTCTATATAACAATGCATAAGCAAACAATATTAATCCTATAAACAAAGAAGATAAATAAAGGTTTACAGTAGTTTCCAGAAAAAAGCATAAAAATAAAAGCAGAATTGCAATCCTGAAGGTGAAAAGAACTATAGTCTTAGGGATATCAGCTTTCTATTCGAAGGCCAAAGAAATGCAATAAGCATAACCTCAGCTTCTACTTTATAAAATATTTATCAATAATTAAAAAAATCAAGATTGTATTACTAAATGTCAAAGGACTAAACAACAAAAAAAATGCATACAAAACACTTATACTGTTACAATCATATCATTTGGATATAATTATAATCCAAGAAACTAATCTAAAAAATATTCATACAAAAAACTTTTTAAAACAAATATAAGAGTTCAACTTATACTAGACCTTCAAAACAGCAATACTTACAGAAAACAAAGATATAAAACTTAAAAATATTAGTAAATCACACTATGGGCAAGTAATATCAGCCAATCTTATATATAAACAATACTCTTTCTAATTAAATAATATATATGCTTCTCTAAACATAAAGAACAGAGTTCGCTTTTTTAATAATTGAAACTGGCAACTCAATGAAGAACATGTCAACATAGTAGTAGGTGAATTTAACACAAATCTGAATTTATAAAAAGATCATATTAGCTATGTACCAATTGCTAATAACTCTTCAAGAAAATTACCAAGAGAGATTACTTCAGATCTAATTGATACAGCATTACTATTAAACAACCAAGAACCATTTTTTACTTATCACCAGAACACAAGAGAAAATTGAAGTATAGCCACAAGACTTGACTACATCTTTATTGATGCCAATTATAGTCAATACTGTAAATATACTACTATACAGTTTGGCAACTCTAATCATCTAATGATAGAATGTGAACTAAACTTCATATCAGAGTTATTTAAAGCAAACAATAAAGATTCAACAGAAATTGCTAGAATAATAAACAACTAAAAACAGAAATAATAAAGAAAATAAGAAGCATTGCAGCTTTCTCAAAATAGAATCTATCTAAATGCAAAATATAGTTAATAATCAAAGCCTTTAGGTCCTTTTCTGCATCAGAAAAAAAGATACAAAAGCTCCAAAAAGAACTAACTAAACTAAACAATAAATTGGACAGTAAAGATAGTTTTAAACATTTTTTTGAAGCAAAAGTAAGTCTTAGCATACAACTACAAGATGAGCTTCATTCTTTTTCTAAGAAATGGCAACTCAGATCCAATACTAAATAGATAAAAGAAGAAGAAAAATTAACAAAATTTCTTTTCACACTATACAAAGTCAAAAATACATTATTAGCCAAAAGAAAATCTCTTTACCAAGTAACTTCAAACCAGACAATATTAACAGAACAGTTCAATATATAAGAAACATTTACCAAAATATTTACAAAACTGAGAAAATTAATCAAAATGAAGCTGATTTTTTTACTCAAAGTCTTACTCCTATTTTAGCATCACAAAATATGTTATTTAAAAAATATATTACAGAAGATAAAGTTAAAAATGTACTAACTTTTATTTCTAACAACAAGGCTTTAGATTCAAATAGCCTTAGTTATGAGTTCTACAAAGATATTTAAGAAGAGGTTCTTTCTGCACTTATAGATCTTTTTAATTACTGTTTAGAAACAGGCACTATTCCTAAATCATAGCCCAGAAGCATAATTATACTTATTTCGAAAAGCAGAAAGCTTAAGTGATATTAATAACTGAAGGCCTATTTTGCTAACTAATAATAATGCCAAAATTTTTATGAAAATCTTGGCTAATAGGGTTAATAAAATTTGTGACTTAATTATTAAACCATCACAACAAGTATTTATAAAAGAACAATCAATAATAAATACAGCTTTAGATATCATTACTACTCTGAAAAATCAGAATGATCAATCTTTCTTATACTGGCTCATACTATTAGATTAACAAAAGGCATTCGACAGAATAATTCACAAGTTCATTATACAAGTACTAGAAAAATAAACTTTGATAACAGCTTTATCAAAATTGTTAATACTCTTTTTAGCTTATAGGTAGCAAATATTGCAGATTCAGGAAGACTGTCTGAGTCTATAAGAGTAAAAAGAGGAGTTTAACAAGGTAACTTACTATTACCTTTATTATATATTCTTGTCTTTAACTCTTTAATTCTTAAGCTTCAAGAGAAGATTTAAGAAATCAAGCTTAGAAACTAGCTCTTTAAGATGGTAGCTTATACAAATAACTTAACTATTGAAATTGAATTATTTACAGACTGAAACAAAGTCTTAACACTGCTTAGAAAATACAAAAAGGCAACTAATGCCAAAATAAACTAAGACAAATCTATTATAATCTCTCTTACAACTATAGCATGTAGTGAATAACTACCTAATCAACAAAACTTCAAAATAGCTAGTAATAATAACTTACTCAGAATCCTAGAATATGAAATTGACTCAAAAGGCAACTTTAAGAAACAATTATAAGAAAAACTAGCAGATAGTATTAATTACAAGATCAAAAAGCTTAAATTAAGAAATCTCTCTTTTAAGTGAAAGATTCTAATTGCCAAAGCATTATTAATTTCCAAAATCTGATATCTGATGTATTTGCTTCCTCTAAGCAAAAAGCAGCTCAATAAAATTAATATTCTTATTTCAGAATAGATTAAGAACAAATTCAAAATGCTATCTAAATACTCAACATTTCAACTAAATTTTGAGAAAGAAAAACTGACAACTTCAGTTCTAAAAGATATACTAGACTCTAAGCTTACTTCTATCTGATTAAATTGCTTACATCCAATAACCTTTGGGCAGAATATAAAAAAGTTTTGATTTCACAACAGTTACAAAATAAAAGAAAAATAATAGTTTTAGAAGCACTAAATCAAAGCACAATAAAACTAAAGAGTTGGCCAGATGTTTGGAAGCTTCATCTAACAGCTTAAAAGAGACTAGAGGGTAAAGTCATTACACACAACAACTAGTTATGGTCATTATCAAAGCTAGAAATATTAAATAAGTTAGAAAATCAATTCTTAGTCAAAAAAGCAACAGAATTTTTAAGAATACAATTAATAAAGCCTATAGCCTTTCAATTACCATCAGGAGTACAAAAACACTTAACAAACTATTTCAACTGATTATTTATTAAAGAAATTCAAAATAAAAAAAAGATATATTTTGGAGATTACAGAATAGAGCCCTTCTACTAGGCTATTAGTTGGTATATATTAACTAAAATATAAATGAAAACTGTTATAACTGTAAAGATAAGTAACAACAATAAAACATTTCATTTTAGATTGTAGAATTAGTAAAATTATATAGATCTACAGTTACAAACTTCTAAATGTTACATTAGAAGAAGCCCTTCTTACTATGATGAAAGAAATTTTTACTATATCTAACATCTCAAATATACAGCTACAAAAAACATCTTTATAGCTATACTTGATAGCTATTTATGAAATTTGACTATGGTATATTCAAGCAAAATAAGAAAATACTATCATCTTTAAAGAAAAAATTAGAAGAGTAATAGAAATTAGGTTAAAGGAAAATGTTAAAATTTTAAATACATTGTATAAAAAAAAAAAGCTAAAAATAGCTAGATTTATTAAAGAAATCTAAACTTTATATATATAAATAATATAATGTATTTCTAGTATAATCTAATAAAAGTACACCAATTCATATTAAAAAAAAAAAAAACTTTAATGCAAATCTATAATAAGACTATTAGATGCAGAAAGTAAAAAGATCTAAGAGTCAGAAACATATTTAAAAATTTCAAGTAAGGAAATAGATAGTACAAATTTTTAACAATACTATTAAACTAATAAAAACTTTTAAAAAACCTTTAATAGAAATAGACAGATAAATAACAAAATATATAAAGAAGTATATAACTAATCAGATCACTAGAATTGCCAAAAAAAAAGAATACTAAGATATGCCATATTAGGTTATTTGAATTAAAAGTTTAAAAAATCTTATTAGTTCTAAATTGTAGTTAGTAAAAGATAATAAAAAAAATATTATAAAAATAAGTATTAGAATTTGGATAAATTTTACAAAAATATAACAGTTTAATGGTTAGACTTAATTACAAATGCTAGTTTAAACTAAAGTGATACTAGATAAGTTGCAAATATAGAATACAGAAAGCTCTAGTAGGTTTAGTATAAAGTTAAATATAACTTAGTAATTATAATATATTTTTATTAGTTTATTAAAGTTATTAGTAAAGTAAAATAAATATAAGATTTAAAATGTTTAAATAGAGAATCTACAAACAGGTTTTAGATATAATAAAACTTTTAGATGAACTACTAAATTAAACAATAACTAAAATTGTATAAGTAACTAGTTGTATCTTTTTTTTATAATTACTTTTGCAATTATTATATAATAATTGTTAGCCAAAATATACTATTAATAAAATTCTAAATTACAAGTACTTATCTTAATATTAAAAAAAAAAAGTTAAATAAACTAAATAAAAATATATAAAGAAGCATATAGAAGTATGTCAATTTAGTGAAATAAATAAGTTGTCAATCTTCTAAATAGTAGATTATAAAACTTATTAATAGTAAAAATTTAAATAATCTCCTATGTAATATATAGATAATATTATAATAACAGTATTTTGTCAATCAGTTAAGATAAAATATTTGTAACTATGATTATATCAACATGACTAACAGGTCATAAGACATTTGTATAACTAGTTATATAGAAGAATACAGACTAATAATAAGTAATACAACTCTAAAATAAATCTTTGTGATTATATAAATTTGTAAAACTAAAAAGCTGAAGTTTATTTAGAAAAACTTAAATAAAAGATAACATGAATTTTTAACAGTATTACTGTAAAAGCTAGATCTAGAAAATAAATACTAATATGAAGAAATCAGACAGCAAAGACCTTAGATAAGAGGTACTACCAACTATGCTGCTAGAAGTCTCAAACTAAAGAAAAAAAATATCAGATATTATAACTTTAATATACCAAAAATAGGTTATAGTTCTTTTAGACTATTTGAATTAGAAGTCTAATAACAAAAGTAAAAGTATACTATAAGTACTAGAGATATATTTTAAAGTCAGTACTAGGGTTTAAATAAACTTTGCAAGAATAAACTATATTAACAAGAACTAAATGTAAGTAGTTAGTTAACAAGAGGCCTTCTAAAGCTTTATAGTTAAATAATATATTCTAAAATATATAATTGCTTAACAGATATATAGACAAAAAGATTAAAATTAGGTTAAATAACACTTAGATATATAGAAACTTCCATTTTTTAAAGTTACTAAATTATATATTATAATAATATAATAATCTAAACTTATTAGATTTATTGTATTAAAATATATATCTAAATATTTTAATAAATTATTAAGTCTAAAATATATTTTAAAATTTGGATTATAATTTTTTAATTATTTATTAATAAATTCTTGAGCATTATTTAAACTAAATATTAAAATTAAATTTGTAAATTTATAAGAACTTATAGTTTTAATATTCTTTTTTGATTTGCTTGATAATAATTTAGTTGCAATATCCTGTCTTTAAACCTATTTAATTTAAAATAATATAGTTAATTTTTATAAAAATACTACAAATATTATTAAAAAATCAAATAATTCTTACTATTTGCATTATTTGAACTTCTATATTCTGTTTATTTATTAAATAATATAATGTTTTAATAAAATTTTATGAAAAATTTTATAAGTTTCAGTAGAAAATTCATTTAAAGAACCATGTTTTCTAATTAAATTAATAGTATAATATATCCATGAATATAATTTTGAATATTTGAATTCTGAATAATTTTGAAAAATATTAATAAATTATTAAGCCTAATCTATTATTAAAATCTAAATAGAATAAATTATATTTTTTATAAGTATTTTAAATATATTCAAAATATTGTGAAATATTTTAAATAAATTTAAAATTTTGCAAATAATTTTGAAATAATTAAATAAATTTTAAAATATTGTAAAAATTTTAAAATAATTAATAAATAGAATATCTTAAAAATATTTAACAATTTTTGCAAATATTTGAGTTATTTCAATAGAATTCAAAAAATTGCAAATTCACAATATAGTAAAAATTTTAAAAAATTTTCTAATTTCTATAAAATTTTAATAATTATCTCAAAATTTTTTAAATCATTATTATTAAATTTTTTATTTTGACATATAATATATATAATATTCCAGCCTTTATAAATTTTTAATAATTTTTTGTTTAATATTTTATTATTGATTAAGTTATCCAAAACAAATATCATAATCTTTATAAGATTATGATATTCATTAGCTGTAAATCTAGCAATTAATTGAATTTCATGCTTAAATATTTTAAGCTCTGAATATCTTAGAATTTCTGCTAATCTTTTATTTATTTTATTTATTATTGAAGTTCTATATAGATTTTTCAAAAAATTATAAATAAATGTAATTTAATAATTAAATAATTCCAAATCTAAATAATATATTTTATCAATTACTGTAGCTTTATATATATTAATATTACTAAAATTAATGAATATATTAAATTATTTATTAGTATTTAATAATATTACAAACTTTGATATATTTTGTAACAAATCAAAATATTTCAAAAGATTTTAAAATGATTTGTAATGTTTTAAAAATATTCACAAATATTTAAAATTATTTAAATTCTTTTTTTTTTTTAATATTAATGATAAGGCTATGCCTCTATCTTTATTAAATATTTATTTGAAATTTTTATATAAAGTATAAATTTACTATTAAAAATATTATAAAAA
>CAJVQA010010494.1:0-11345 GCA_910591915.1 Cetraspora pellucida | reverse complement strand
CTTTGTAGTTAAGTTCATATCAATTAACTCAACTAAAAACAGAAAACTAAAGGATAATATCACACTAGATGATGTAGTATATAACAACAATAGTGTAGTTTAGGAATAATATTTTAATTATACATCCATATCCAATTGATATATAAATGTATTCTTATTTTTCCTACTTGATATTATACAAATAAATAAAAAAAATAAAAATAACTAATAAATACATAGTAATATTAATTTTAATGTTTTAAGTAATTTGATATATAAATATATACAATATATAAGTATATTTAATTTTTTTATATTTATTTCTAATTATTTTAAAAGCAATAATAATTTTAATACTTTTTGAATCTATTATTTTAAATATTCTATTAATTATTAAAATTATATAATATCTTAATTACAAATATTTATATTTTTTATATTTTACTAGTTTATCAAAATTCTTTAACCAAATATTAATTTAAATAAAATTTTCAAATATAATTAAATATTTGATTTTTAACTAATATGATATATAGTTTATTTTAAGAGAATTTCCAATAAAGTTTACAATTAAGAAGTTAAAATTAGAGTTAAAAATTTTTATAAAGAGTTGAGCATTTTTTTTATTTAAAGCATTAGGTATTGATCTGTATTGATAGCTAGCTTCTGATATATAGCAGGGTATAATACGTATTCATTTTACATAGTGTAGTTTTTTCTAAATTAAGAAATAAAAATTTTATACGTATGTACGTACGTACGTATGTATAAATAAATAAAGTTATATCGGTAATTATTCAACTTTAAAGCTAAACACACGTGCGACAATATAATGACCTTAGTACACTTGATTCAGATAAGATAAATTTTGGAAAAGTACGTACCGGTACCTCGTATATAATATCGTTATACGTACAGTGTAGTATGGATTACCTAAAACACCGAGGTTTACACCAATGTTTATCATGTTATTACAAATCACAGAATCTGGGAAGATTTACAGGAAATGCAATTACGCAACGAGAATTCACATATAAAAGGGTCTGTATTTGTAAAAACTTACTTAATTTATATATAGAAAACCTTATTAATGCAGTCTACGTACGGGGAGGACAAATCATGATTAAATAATATAAATATAAATATATATAATATATATAATATATGTAAAATATATTTTATATGTATATTAATTAAAAATAAGGTACGTATGTACGTACATAAGTAGGGATATAGGTACGTATGTAGGTAGGTAAAAACCAAATATATAAGGATATTTCTAACACCAATACGGGCATATCTTAGATTACACATTGTATCTGGGAAATTTTTGCTCAAAGATGATCTATTAATGTGTAAGGGTCCACATTAAATAATCGTACATAAACATGAGACATAGACGTATGTATGGAATTAAGGGTCCATGAAGTTTAGACATAAATAGAAATAATTTGGCGTATTTTGTTGGTTTCTTGGTACGTATTCAAAATAAAAGGTACTTTTTTATAAACAAAAAAGTGAGTTAAATAAATACAAATGTAGAACAATTATTTACGTAAGTATATTAGCAATAAGTAACGCGTTTCATCTACAGACTTTTTTAAATGATAGATTTATCGGAGACAATGCGTTAAATGCTTATTCATTAATGATTGATGAACGATAGTTGATAGAATTAGCATTGATTTACAAGTCCCAGCAATTCCAATTCGACAATAAAAAATGATAAATTGATAATGCATACATACTATTGCTAGTAACTTAATTTGATAATGAACAGCATCTTATTTGTTACAATTTAGACATTTTGGCAAAGATCAGACAACAAGGATCTTCTTGATGATTATTAATATGTTTAAAGATAGCTTTCTTGATGTGGATCTTTTTGGGTTGAAATTTGTATTGGTGTTTTGGATTTATCGGTAATTGATATTGATAGACCACTTGCCTTTATTATAAGGGATAGGCAAATCTTGCACGTATGGCTAAGGGATGAACTGTTTGTTTTGGCGACTCAAGCAGGGTGCATCATCATGCATTATGACAGATCTTTCCGAAAGTTTTAAAAAAGATAATAACATTTAATTTTAATAATTAATTAATCAAAGTAATCAAAAAAAGAAAAAAAGTGTAAAGAAGATAATAAAAGCATTTGTTCACAATACAGTACAAAAATATTAACGATAAAAAATCAAAAAATCAGATAATGAAAATATACCTTTAAATTTTAAATTTGTTTCTCTGCGTAAAAATATGCAATGTAAGGCTTATAATAAATAAGGTCACTTGCTCCAAAAAGTATACATACATACATACATACATACGTACGTACGTACTTACGTTTATATGTATGTACACACATAAGTCTTATTGATATATATATTCTTGAATATCGATACGTATTAACGTTAACACATACCGATACTGATACTTCATTTATTAGCCATAGATGGCAAATAGCAGTGTCCCGTGCTAAAAGAAGTTATGCAAGCCCTTTAACTACTCAGCCATATAAATATGCATAATATGATGATTTTGATCTATTCTTCTCTGTGAATTCTCAGTAACAAAATTACGTTATCACGTAGATCATAACGCCAACGAATTCATGTAAGCACTTGAAATGTTCCAATAATTGTGATGATCTAAATAGAGTTTCCTTGAGATTATATAATTGTTCATTTATCATAGGATACTTTATTGGATTGTAAGCCGAATTACGTAAACTTTTAGTTCAATGTGATAAATCTTGCTCACGCGCTCGTTTCACCGCATTGTCATTTTATGCCTGCGATTAGAGAATCTTTCTTTGTTCACGCGCTTGGCCTGTGATTAGTAGATCTTGAGTATACCAATCAAATTGATAAATATTTGAAAAATGCTGAAATATGAATTAAATTTCTTTTTGCATTAAAGTTTTCGGATTTAATATGTTTTTTAATTGGTAATAGGTTTGTTGTTGGTGACGCGTGGAAAAATCTTGTAGTATTCAAACGTACGTGCGTACATTTTATCACTGTCTCCTTAAATTGTTAAGTTCAATAAGCCAATCCTTAACATATTTGTTTCCTTTTCCGTTATCAAAATGTGGATGGATTAATTGGTTATTCGAACATCAGCCCATATATTAGTTATTTTCCATCTTTGTCTTTTGCCTTTGTTAATTAATTATTAAAATCCAGTTCCTTAAACTAGTTTAATTTGCGTAATAAACTTGATACAAGAAGTAACGTCAAAGCTTTCGTTACCATAACATATAAGGGATCATCTATGCAATGTAAATGTAAGATAGTTATACACCGTTTATTATGATTTACCGACTTCTATCAATTTTTTACTAATCCTAGGTTGATCTTACTTATTCTTGTAGATAGTAGTAGTAAGTAATTAGATTAAATCATTCATTATATGTACGTATGTACTTACGTTACATATGTATCAGGTAAAAGGTGTTCATGTTACGCATTAAACATTTCTTATATCGTCGCAACTTTGGTTCGTGCTGACACCCCCACCCATGTATATTTTTGTTACCCATGTATATTTTAATTTATCCAAGTTTATCCAGAACTAAATTTTTAAGTTCTACTGTACGTCTTATCCGAAAATCGCGTCCCGGAAATTATAAACTCAATACAATTAATATAATTGAATACAATTGAATATAGTTGAATATAATTGAACCTTTAAATGTTTTATTATAAATTCCGAATAAATTATTTCCTGCCCCTTTGGTAACCTCGTGTAATGTTTATCGTATTAGTCAACTTATGCTTTATCGGTTTTGGTATATTGTGATCGAAAATACCGAATTGGTAAGTTTTGGGTTTCAGATAAATCCGATTTTATTTCATATCGATATTAAAATTTTATAATGTAAAAATTTATTTTTTTTATCAATACGCCATCTGAATTAGTCCATTAGTATTCTAGTTCTTCAAAAATCACTACCGTTTGTAAAAATCTACGTAATATAGTATCCGTCAACTAAGTTTGATTCACCTTCCTGAAAATTTTCAGATCATGTGATATACGTATTAATGTTGTACATAAACTGTCGGGACTGATGTGACAATTCCGAGGTAGTCAAAAAACGCAAATATCCCAAAATTTATTCTGTTAGCCGGAGACTAATTAAATTCATAATAAAGGTTGAGAATTGATCAGAAGAATTATACAGAATCCTAGATTCCTCAATGTACAATAAATGTATAGCGACTATATATTTGATATGTATTTATTATTAAATTTAATAATACATATGTATATAGTTAATATAGTTACTATGTATTTACTGCATATTAATATATCTAGGTTTTTGTAATAAACTGCAAAATTAACAATGCTATATTATAATAGATTTTAATACCAACGTATATATAAATATAAAATAACAAGATCAAAAAAACAAGATCAAAAAAACATATAAAGAATGTTAATCAAAACTAAGCAAATTGTTTTAATAAGATTTTTAAAATTTTTAAATTAAAATGCCTTAACAATTATTAAACTGAACTTGATAAAAATTATTTATTTTAATTTTATAATTATATAAAATTAAGAATTTTAGTATTTAGTACATAATGTACTATAGTGCATCTTTATAATTAATTTACAAATTTGCATATAAAACAAAAAATAATTTTTAATTTACTTTAAGATTAAGCCAAAGTCTAAGAGTTTATTTAGACATTAGTATATGCAAATTTTAATAAAAAAATTTTTTATTAGAATTTCAAAGACAGTTTTATAAATGAAATTTTGAAATATTAAAGTTTTTTAAAAAAATTTAAAGAAAAAATTTTGTTTTTGTTATATAAATTCTTTATATTATACAAATAATTTACAAATTTGATTAATTAAATTAAATAATGCACTGTAGTGTATATGTACTATATTCTAAAACCTTAAAATTAAAATAAAAATTTTTTATCAAATTTGATTTAATAGTTATTAAAATATATTTATTTAAAATTTAAAAAAATTTACTTAAAAACAATTTGCTTAAATACTTTTTATATAATTAAAAATTAAAATCAATATATTATAAATTAGAAATATAACAACTTAGTAAAATAGATAAGTTATTACTCCTCTAAGTAGTAAATTAAGAATTTAAAACCTATTAACAGTAAAAATTTAAACTGTTTTTAATAATTAAATTAAGATATCTGTAATTAAAATTATATTAGCATGCTTAGCAAGTCATAAAGCATCTATATAATTAGTTATACAAAGAAATGCAAACTAGCATTAAGTAGTACAAACTCAAAATAAATTTTTGTATCTGTATAAATTTGTAAAAATTAAAAAACAAAAAACTTATTCAAAAAGATTTAGTCAAAAAATAATATAAATTTTTAATAGTATTATTGTAAAGATTAGATCTAAGAAATAAATACCAATATGAAAAAGTTAAATAAACAAGAATCTTTAAATAAAAAATAACAACAACCATGTTACCAGAATTAGACTAAAAAAAAAAGATATTAGATTGACCTAATATATTAAGAAATGAATTACAATCTTATTAGATTATTTGAATTAGAAATTTAAAACAAAAACAAGGTTATACTGAAATACTAAAAATATATTATAAAGTATACTAGAATTTGGTGAATTCTGCAAAGACATAATCTTATTAAAGTTTGTAAAATAAATAGATAAATTAACAAAAAAGTCTACTAAACTTTACTGATAAATAATAGATTCTATATTATATAATAATCTAAATACTAATACAAAAAGAAATAAGTTATATTTGAATAGTTTTCAATAAAAGGTAGCATGAAATTATTTACTTTAGGATGAAATAGTTAAAGTTATATAAGTACTAATTAGAAATTAACTAAAAAATTTAAATAAAACACTCATAATAAAATTAGATATGACAAATACTATATAATCTTAGATCAGAACTCTTAAATAGAAAATAATTAAAGTTGTATATATAACTAACTGTATTTTCATAACCTAAAAATGTATTTAAAAATATTACTAACTAATTTGAATGAGTAATTAATTACTTATTAATAACAATATATATATATAATATAAATTAATAAAAATAATATGTTATATACAAATTCAACTCTCCTTTGTAAATCACTTGACTAAAATTTGTTAAAAAGCAAAATATAAAAAAACCACAAAACCTATTAGAAAACAACATTATTTCCTTAACAAAAGAAAAAGAACAGCAAAATTTACACTTAGTTAAAAAACAAAAACACAAGTAGAAAAGCTTAAAAGCAGCACAGCTCAAAAAAATTAAAAATTTTTATGAAAACAAAAATTTTGTAGAAATTTTGAAGAATTTCTGTAACCCTATTGTGAAGATCAATTTAGATTACACAAAGAGTATGAAAAATAAAATAAAGTAAACAAACAGACACATGTAGTAAGATAGAATACTAAAATATAACATATGACATAGCAATAACTAAACTAAACTAGCTAATAGCTAAAGCACATAATGAAAATATTATAAAACATATTAAAAGTATAGAAGACAGAAATTGCAGATATGTAGATTGCAAAATATTAGAACAAGTTTTCAAAATATCAACAAGAGGTCTAAGCAACATAGAGCATATCACAAAAAATTTAGCAATCTATGACCCAAAACATATTACATTGCAGGACTTGCTAGTATATGACTAGGTATTAGAAGCCTTGAGAATAGCAGAAATAAGCTAGCTTAAAGAAGAAATAATTGACAAGTAGGCAGAAAAACTGAGGTTAATAAGCTATGATCCAAACTCATTTGAATATAGTACAAATACAAAAGAAGAAGGAAAAGTATATTAAAAAAAAAGCAAAAGAGATAAGATAAGAAGTTTAATTAAAACTAACAAGACAAAAAAATCTATCAATAAAGAGCAAAACCAAGAAGAAAGAAACAATCCTGAAGAGTTCGAGCAAGAATTAAAAGTACTAGAAAAGCAAATGAAAGGACTTAGCATTGACACATCACAACATCAAACAAGTTAAGTTATTGACAATTTAAAATACAAAAAAAAAATACTAGTAAAAAGCAAAAAGATGAAATTAGAAACTATGGATATAGAAATTTCAAAACAAGAAGATAAAAGAAACTGTAAAAAAGATGAAATAATGTTTCTTATAAGTTTAATTGAGCACAGTCATTAGTCTTCAAATAATCATATATGTAATAAAAATAAGTCTTTTAAAGCAAATATGCTAACATATGTACTGCTAAAAGAAACCAAAAAAGAAAGAGTAAAGTATATTTAGTAGATCCTAGAAAAAACCCATCATATTAAAACAGTTAAAAAGGTATTCAAAAATTGAAATAATTAGATAAAAGTGGATTTTGACTGTAAGTATAGTAGAGACATGGCAATAGACAGAATCAAGAGAAAAAAAGTAGAATAGCTAAAAATCATACTAAAAGAAACCAAAGACAAAACTCAAAATATAGAATAGCATAAAGAGCATAATACTAAAAGAAGAAAAAAAGAAAGTACAAGACAAATAGAAACAAAGAAGGACAATAAAGTAAAAGAGTCAAATATTAAAATTAAAGAAAAAAAAGAAGAAGAGCACAAGAACACAAGTTAAGCAAAAGTAGAAGTTAAAAATACAAGAAGCTTTTGAACAGAAGAAGACTTAAAGGCAAAAACTATCTAACAATTTGGGACCTACCAGTAAATATCAATATAGAAGAGGTAGAACACATATGCAGAAACATCAAAGATGCCAAAATAAAATAAATCAAGAGGTCCAAATACAAAGCCTTGGCAATAATATATACTAAGAGTTTAAAAGATAAATACATTCCATAGACCTTGCCAATTAGTATATATAAACTAACAAGAGTGTTCAAAGGCAATAAAAATTACAGCTTATAGGACCAATACAGTCAATTTATATCAAAATTGCTGAAGCTTCCTGAAAATACATCTGAAGTGCTGCTATTGTGATGCTTAAGAAAAAGAGGCACTAAGTCAGTATACATACCAACAAACAGAAATGGTAATCAGAGAAAATCTGCAATAATTATCTTTGCAACAGAGAAGAAGATGAAGACAGTACAAACTAAACCAATAATATTTAATAACCATTTGCTATTTTGGCAAGATAAGACAAAAAGAAGAAAGCAGAAAAAAGAGGAATTTCATTATGAGAAGTGTATAACTACACATAACATAGACACAGACTCAGATATAGAAGTATATAAAAACAAGAGAAATAGAAAAAGAGAAGACACAGAAGAGTTCAATAAAAACAAAAAAAAGTATTATATATATTCAACAGAGAAAGAAGACCCACAGACATGAAACCAAGACATTTTGGAAAAAATTCTTAAGAGATTAGAAAGACTAGAAGTATAACAAAACAAGACAAAGTGGAAAATAAAAGAAGACCTTGCTAACTGCTCTTAATGACACTACAGTTGAATTAATGAACATAGATCAGGAGATTGAAGAGTTCTTGCATAGTGAAAGAAGAATTTTTGAAGAAAGAAATATAGAGGCATTTTCTGGCTATAATAAGAAAACAAAGAAAAAAGAAAAAGAAAGAATAGAAAACATAGAAACAAGACATAAACATCTGAAAAAAAAATGGAAACAAGGAAAAAAAGAAAATAAAAATCATATGCCACAATGTTAATAGACTTAAAACAAGAGGAGGAAGGTAGAAAATCTTCTAGAATGAACAGAAAAAGAAGAACTCACAATAGTAGGAATAATGGAAATAAACATTACAGAAAAAGATGTGAAATTTCTACTGCATAGCTATAATACACAGTACAAGAGATATTGGACCAGTGCAATAATAGACAAGAAAAAAGATTCAGACATAAGAATACTGATAGATGAAAAGTAAAAAAAGCATGTAGGAGCAGTTAAAAGAATCAGTGAATACATGCTAGAGGTGAGATTATATTTTAAACAATTAGAGTTAATGGTATTAGAAGTATATATCCCATCAAATAACAAATCAATTAGCAAGAAAATTCAGCAAAAAATTGTAGAAATAGTAACAAACAAGAAAAGATATACAGAAATAATTGTACTAGTAGATTTTAATTATACAGTAGATAATGTATTAGATAGACAACATTCACAAATATCAAACCATAAAAGACTACCAATATTTAGCTGGCTCAAAAGACAAAACTTCATAGACTCATACAAAAACTTATATTTGACAAAAGAAGCATATATATGATCAAGTCAGAAGACTGCAACAAGAATAGATTATATTTGGTTGTCAGAAACATTAGTGTCAGACCTACAAGAAGCTAATATTGAAGAAGCAAAAGGTTTAACAGACAGCGATCATAAAATAATAACAACAGAAATATAGATAAAATATGTAATTGCAAACAGTAGTAAAGCAGAAATTAAATGAAGAGACCAAATAAGAACAATATATCTATATGAAGAAGCAAAACAAGAAGACTAAAATGACTATGCAGAAGAGCTACAAAATTAGCTAGAATGGAAAAGAGTATTAAAATGATTAGAAGATAATAATATAAAAACAAAATATAGTATAAAGGTACTGAACCAAATATGAGATACAATAGAAAAAGCTATAATTGAAGTGACAAACAAGCAAATTTCAAAGAAGAAGATATTTAATACTAAGTTAAATAGAAGACTAAACCAGAAAAGAGCAATGAAACACAAACACATTATTAAACTTCAGCAAATAATCAAGAAAGCAAAGAGTAAGAAGAATCAAGAAGTAGAAAAAAATAAAGGAGTTGAAATAAACAACAAAATCCAAAATATAGAGAAAGAGCTAGAAGTAACATTGCTAAAACTACACAGACAGTAGTCAGAAGCCTGGATAAATGATATGAAAGGTTTGCAAAGAATATTTTTTAAAAAAAAAAAAGAAGAATAAGAATGAGTATAAAGAAAACAGATAGAAGAAAATATAAACAAAAAATATAAAATGATCAAGACAGATCAAGGTCGAATAATTGCCAGCTTACTAAATAAACTATACAAAAAGATTGTTCTAAACAGATTTATAATATAAGACAAAGAAAAGGTTAATCTAATATCAGAACCAAACATGATCCTAAATGGTTTGGCAGTTTATTTTAAAAACCAATTTAGAAAACAGAAAACCAAACTTGAAGAAATGATAGAAGAATGAAAAAAAGTACATAACCCAAAAGATTAGATTAATGAGACCTAGTATAAGGAATTAAAAGAAAGAATAGAAAAAAAAAATATGAAGAAATACTCAAAAAGCTTAAAGTGAATACAGTCCTAGGAATATCAAACATAAGCTACACATTAATAAAACATGCAAAGAAGAGATTACAAAAAATTTTTAGAGCCTTTGTGAATCTAATCCTAAAAAAAAGAGATATATCAAAAAAGTAGAAAATTGCACAAATATATTTAATCCTAAAAGATGTAGACTGGGGTTATTGCTTAAACAATATCAGACCAATAGCATTGATTGAGACTTTTAGAAAAATTGTTATAAAAGTAGTAACAAAAAGATTGGCCAGAATGTTTACAGAAAGAAATATAGTCAAAAGACCGAATTTTGCAGATCTGCCAGGGAACTCAACAGAGCAACCAATATATATATTAAATATAATAATGGAGAAGACACAAGAAAAGAATAAAGAAGTATGAATACTGTTACAAAATATGAAAAAAGCATTTGACTCAATTCCATTAAAAGCCTAGAATAGGTCTTAAAAAGAGTCAAAATCACACAAAAAACAAGAAAATATATAAGCAATTTATTTTGTAAGTGAAAACTTAAAGTTATTACAGCTTATGATCTAACAAAAGAAATAATAGCAGGAGATGGAATAGACCAAGGAAAGGTAATCTTACCACTAATTTGGCAACTCTTTTATGATCTATTTTTAGAAAGGATACAAGAAGATGAAACATTAGGCTATATAGTAGAACAAAGAATAACAGAAAGAGCATGCAGTAATAATGTTACAAGTTATAGACAAGTAGCAATTGCATATGCTGACAATACAACATAGATTGCAAACAGCAAGGAATAAATGTTAAAAATTCTAAGCATTGCAGAAGAGTTCTTTAAAGCAAATGATATTGAAATAAATAAATTCAAATCAAAGCTCATAGTAATGAATATAAGAACAAGAGAAAAAGAAAAAGAAATTACATTTGGCTATAGTAAAATAATAGAAGACATTAGCAAAATTTATATATAGATATGAATCGATATATAGCACATAATCGATATATATCATTTAAAATATATTGATATATATTGATAAAAATGTTATATATATAAGGTATGGCGACCTAGTGAAGTGGTCAGGTTGTCAACTCTCCAAATAGTAGGTTGGGTGTTCAAATCCCATCGACAGCGAAAATTTGGAT
>CAJVQA010010493.1:0-11346 GCA_910591915.1 Cetraspora pellucida | reverse complement strand
GCAGGTTCTACACTAGCTGCCATACTTGCAATCTACTAGGAGATTACCTATTTTAAACACTCTGATCCCTATACTTACACTGACAAATAGCGCACAAGTTCCTATATACCTAAGTGCTGTCTAACCTAACCATGACCTTCCTGTCTGTACATCCATCAAGCCATTACACATTTCAGAGTATGTCACCTGACTGTAGGGCTTCAGAAGGCCCTCCTGCTAACTAACTACCCATATTTAGTATCTTGTTAACAGGGCTTGCCCTTGCAAAGTTTACCCGGATCTCAGTACTAACTTCATAGCATATCTCTAGTACTTTAGTATACCCCTGTTTTTGATCTTAGACTCCCAATTCAGATAGCTCAGTAGGACTGCAACCTGTCTCTGATATCCCAAGGTCTGCCTCTCAAGGTCCTTTTCCTCCAGTTCAAGTCTTTCAGTGGCCTGGTTGGTGGTACCCCTCACTTGAGGTTCTTGCCTGCTTGATTCCTTTCACATTGGTATCTGTTTTCTAGGTCTAGCTTTTATAGTAGTACTGTCAAAGATCCGTATTACCTCTCTACTCGGGTCTTCCCAAGTGGGCTTTCGATTATCCTAGTTCACAGATTTACATAGCTACAGATGCTCTATGACCTGCCAGTTATCTGGTGCGACTGTGTTACAGGTACTAATCCCAACTGATTGATAGATAGCCATTGCTGTAATACCGGTTTCAAGAACTTATCTTGTGTTTGCACCACCCAATGCTGGTTTGCATTTCTTCATGTAATCCTAGCATTGCACAGATGCCTGTATACACCAGTGTAATATAGGTGGTTTTTCAAATTTTTACCATCCATGGGTTTTGAACTCCCAACCTACCACTTGGAGGGTTAACAACTTATCTACTTTACTAAGTTACCACACCTCTTATTAATTATATTATAAATATATTTAAAAAAATTGAAATTTTCTGCAAAGTAGTTAAAAGGTAAAAGAATAAGGTTTAAAAAAAATACAGAATTAATTTGATTTGTAAAAATTTTTGTATAAAGTTTACAAATATGTTTAATTAGACTGATAGTTTATATAAATTAAGGTTATTATCAAAAATATTTCATTTGGAAATAGAATAAATTCTGCTATATTTTTATTGTTTAGGAATTCTGTTTTTAAGAAAACAATAATTAAAGAGAGCAGAAATAGCAGAAATGCATTAGAGACTAATATGTTTAAGTATTTTATAACTAATGTCTATAGGTATACAGACTTTGTTATTAGATAGTTGTGAGAGAGTTTGAAGAAGTTTATCATTAGTAATAGAAGAGTTAAGAGAATAATACTAAATTAGATTAATATGTAAAAGTGAAAGATATTATTGTTTTTAAAAATTATTAAAATAAGTTTTATTAATAAACCAAAATGCAGTTCAGTTATAAAAATGAGATTGAACATATTGTTTAATAAATAATGAATCAGTAATAAGTTGGTTTGATAGTTTTATATTTGAGAAGTGAATGAGTTGATAGTAGCAGTTGAAGCTGCTATTAATGGTTTAAGTAGAATGTGTTGTAAGAATAACACATCTTTTGCCAATGATTTAATTAATTTGTTGTCAAAATAAGAAAGAGTTTTCAAAATAATGAGCATAATAAAGTTGTTTTTAAATAAAATAGGCATATTAAAGCCATAGTTGAGTACAGAAGAGGTTGGTAAAGATAAGTAATTGAAAGTCACATTGTGACTGTTTGTTAATTTAGAAGATGTTTTGATTAATATTTGAGAAATTAGAAAATTGAGTAAGTTTTTTAACAAGTTTAATAATATGTCCAAGTTTTTTAAAAGAGAGATGCAATAGAATACTAAGAAGTGAATATTGGTGATTGTAACTCATTTATGAGAGATTTTGTTAGAGATCATATAGGTAGCAGTGTTGATTATAGAGTATTGAATTTTGTATCAAATAGTTTCAATACTTTTATTAATAATACTGTTGATAGAAGTTTTGTGTAATAAGAGTTGTTAAGTTAAAATATTAGCAAAAGAGTTCCAGTTCTCTGGAGTTATTATTTATAATTAAATATATAGTAACTAATTCCAGTATGTTTCTATAAAGATTTACTATAAGTATGTAAAATGTTTAAGTAGAGGTAAAGATTAATTAGTTACTTGAAGTAGAGGTTTGGCTGTTGTCAAAATTGTAAAAAAAGAGAACTTATATATTAAATTAATTAGTTCAGATGTAATCAATATGACTACTACTAGTATTATTAGATTAGATAAAATGTTTGTTGTTAAAATGAACTCTAATATTATATATGTTAAAATAATTAAGAAAATTGATAAGTTTGTATTTGGAAGAAGAACTGTAAGTATAATTCTGTATAATAAAATCACTAAGAATAATAGGATAAAGATAAAGTTAAGAGGCCTGTTGAATTCAGTTAATTACTATGTTTTGGATTTAGTTGTAAATAGCTAAATCATTAGATAAAAGATATACTAAGATAATATAGAGTTTGACATTGCTTTAAAAAAAAATATCAAGTACTATAACATCTTCTAAATAAGTATAGACACTATAAATATAGAATTTAAGATGATTATAGATCATAATAGCTGTTTTTTTTATAGAAATAAAAGAGTTAGACCAATAGTAAGTAAAAAGATTGTTGTTATAGAAAAAAGTTAGTTTTATCAGAAATTTTTGTTTCAATGATGTTAATAATAGATATGTCATTATTAAGACAATAATTTTGTTAGGCTTCTCTTTTTGTTAGTTTATTAAAGCCTCTAATATTGTGTATAATAATAGTTAGATTAAGATGATAAGAACTTGAGTCAGAAAGATATAAAGAAGAGTTATAATCAACAGGAGTTGAAAGATGATTGTTAAAAAAAAGGTCAAATAAAATAAAAGTAAAGCTAAAAAAGTTAAATCTGAGAAGAAGATTAGAAAATAAAAAAAAAAATGAGAAAAAATAATAATATGATCAGATAAAAAAAAATAATTAGAAAAATAAATGTAAGTTTCATAATAGAATGTGTTAATAAAAAATGTAATACTAGATACAGTATTGTTATTATTATATTTGTCAATATGTTGAATTAAAGTTTGAATAGTTTAATCAAGAGAAAGAAATAGTAAGTTGTAGTAAAGAAGAAATTTGTTAAAGCATATATGAAGATCATAAAAAACTAAAAATGTTAAAAATAATCTTATAAAGTTGTCTTTTACAAGATTAATTATTATATGCTTAGCTCTTATAGCTGTACAAGATACTATAATCTGCTCTGTATATTGGGTCTAACCATTATTATTTTGGCCTTCTACATAAATAGACTTGTTTATCTGTTTATTTATTTTATTCTTCTTATTAACTACAATGGTTGTATCTTTTAATAAGATAATGACTGCTTCAATATTAGTTATAGAAGACAAAAAGCTTAAAAAGAAAACTGTAAAAAAAGAAAGTCAAGAATAGAAACTGATTAAAAGTCAAAATTAAATTTTTTTAATAAAAATTTTTTAGTTGCTGAATAAGCAGTATTATTAAAATATTTAACAATTTGTAAATAAGTTAGCTTTTAGTTTTTTATAACATCAAAGTATATAATGATTTAAGAGTAGAGAGCAGTATTTTAAAATTATATATAAATCTAATAGTAAATTTTTTTTATAATTAATTTTATAAAAAATTATATTAAATAATCTAATTTTAATTATTAAGTAAAAATTGTAAAGTAAGTTTTTCTTATTCTAATAATAGTAAAATTATTAAAATAGGTTAAAAACTCATTGGGATATTAATTTTTAAAGATTAGAATATAAAATTATAAAATAAAATTAACTAATAGGTTTACATAAATTAACTAATCAAATTCTTTTTTTTGTACTACCTAAAGAAATTTTAATTCATCTAAGTAAACTTTGTTATATATACAAGTATATTTTTTTAAAATAATACAATACATCAAAATTTTATTATAATAAATAAATAATTTTAATTATAATATTATAAAATTTTTTTATTAATTAATTAAAAAATAAAAAAACTTTTATTAGTAACATATATCAATTTTAGATAAAAATTTTAATATATCATATATAACTATATAAAAATGATTTATGTGCACTCTACTCTTAAGCAAAGAATTTAGAATTAATAATGTTTTTTGTTAAGAAGTTGATAGTCTTTTCTTGGACAAAGACTGTATGTTATAATTTTTAGCAATAGTTTGGTAATAGAAAAAGAGAAAAGTAGTAATTATAATATTTGGAATTAGTTTTAACTTTATTTTGTTTATAAACAAAGTTTTTAGCTTAATCAGCTAGTTTGTTTAGAGCTTTGGTAGAAATAAGTTAATTAAATATAGTAACATATTTTTTATTTTTATAAATAATATAATATTAAAAGTTAGATAAATCTATGTTTTATCATTCTAAAGCAAAAATAATAAGTGAGATTTGGTTAGAATATTATTGAAAAGCTTGGTACTATTATAAAATATTTTATTATCAAATAATTAAATAGTAGAATATTTTTGTTTAAAATCTGTAGTTTGAGTAAAAGATACAATTTTAAATCTTTTAGGTCTAAACTGTAGATTTTTAATAAATTTTTAGTAATTGATTAATTAGTAGTTGTTGAATAAAAAAAAATGTAAACATGCAAAAATAAGACAAAGTTGAGATAATTGTGAGCTATATATAGAAGAATAGTAACTAAAAAAGCAAAAATTTTAAGATAATTAAGTTTAGTAAAAAGAATAGTTGTAAATTTAAAAATAAGGTTTTTTAAGATAGATTTAAGAAGGTCAAAAGAAATAGTAGCACTTTTATCAATATTGAAATTACTGTTATAGATAAGATCAGTTAAGAATTTAGGTTGTTACCTAGTTATATTACAGATAATATAGTAAAATAAGGCTTTAAGTTTAGATTAAATAGCAATAGCTGGCTTAATTTCTTTGTCAAAATAAAAATCATAAAGAAATTTTTTAAAAAAAATAAAAAGTTGAAAAGAAAATAAAGTTTGTAATTTTTTATTAGATTGCATTTTTTTAGTAATAAGAAAATTTGCAATTCAGTTATATATAGGATTAGATTTTGGTTTAAGAATACTAAAATAAAAATAAAAAGAAAATTTATTAGAAATATTTTTAAATTGATTAGTATTGATAGGTTATTGAAGTTTAGATTAAAAATATTAAGAGTGTTAGTAGTAAAAAATTAGTTAAAAATAGAATTAGTATTAGTAGTTGTAAAAAAAAAAAAATCAATAAGATTAGAAATAGTTAAAGTTTGATAAGAGAAAGTAGTAAGAGAATTGATAGTTTGAGAAGATTCATTATTAACCTATAGTTTTTTTTTTAATCATAGTGATAACAAAAAATATTCAACTATAATATGATAACTATAACTTAACAAATTCTATACAAAGTCTATACAAGACTTAACAATATACAGAGTAATTTGAAATTTTAAAACAAAGACAACAATAGATAGTATATTTATTATTGAAATGTATAAAGATACATAACTTCTTTAAAGGGTCAGAAAGTAATGTTTTTATCTTTTAAATTGTAATATAGACAAATTTGATTGCATTAATTTTTTTAAAATTAATTTTTATAATAAAATTTTAATATTAATTTTAGCAATATACTTTTTAAACTAAAAATATTTTTAAAAAACTACTTTATAAACTTGGTTAAAAACTTTTTTAATTTTATTAAAAAACTTTTAAGTAATTAAAGTTTAAAGATTATGTAATATTAGGTTTACTATTAAACTATTTTTCAAGTTTTCTAAAATTTTATATATTTTTAAAACTAAAAAAAATTTTCTTAAGACAAGTATTAATTTTTATATATAAATTACTAAATTTGTAATAATTAAAATTATAATCTTTAATATAAACTAAAAGTTGTATTAAAAACTATAGGTTTAAAATTAATATTTAAAAAATTTATCATAGATAAACTAAAAAATTTTTTAAAAATTTTTTTTAAAATTGTATATTTTTAACTATAAGTAATCTATTTTTTTTTTTTATAATTTAAAAATAGATACTGCAAAAAAGTAATTCTTATTTTTAAATATTATTATACCAAATTTTATTTAAATATTTTATTATTTCAAAAAAGTAGATTAAAGTCAAAAAAATATAAAAATACAGTCAATTTGTTTGTTTTAATCTATGATTTAAGGAATAGATATTATATATATATAAATTATTATAATAAAGACTACTTTATTAATAATAAATACTATATATACAGAGTTGGTTAAATTACTGATTGACCAAAAATTTGTTGATTAAACTGGTCTAGTCAAATTAGTTAAATAGTCTAATCAAATTAGTCAAATAGTCTAACTTATTAAATAAATAATTTTAATATACAAATAAATAAACAAATATATATCTAAGTTAAGACTCTTTTCTATAAATCATTTTTATATAATAAACAAATATCAAATTGCAACTAGGCATACTTAGAATATTATAACCAAATAATTAAGAATAACTTGCAATAATAACAATAGACAAAACTACTAAAGATTAAATAAAACAGAGAAACTGCCTTCTGCACTTCTGTTCTCTTTACAACCTTGTTGCTGACTATATTAGCAACTAAAGTAAACAATGATAGCAATAAAAAGAATAATAACAAAACACATGTAGCTAAAACCTAAAGAAAAAAACATGATCTGCTTATATATACTGATAACAGTGACACAATAAGTAAACAAAGTAAAGAAAAAAAGTAAAAAAATTAACTACAATATTACTATTCTAGTTCAAACAAATACTAGAAAAAATATAATAGAAGAAAATTCCAAGGAAAAAGAAAATTCTAGCTCAATTCCAAATTCTTAAAACATAGCATTATCAGTAAAGATAGAAACAACAACAAATCTAATTCCAAACTTATATCAACTAATAGAAGAAAATATTTTTATAGATTTACAAAATAGCCAGAGCCTGATCCAAGTTTGCATTACAACTAATATAATTCTTCTTACACAAAAATAAAATGTAAATATAAACAAACTAATTTAGCCAAAACTAGCTTTTAGACCTAGTACATATGCAGATAATAATATAAACAAACAAATACCAGATATAAAAGTAAACCAAGACACAACAAACATAGATGATGAAAAAGAAGAAATATATTCAACAAATATAATATTAGAGGAACAAATACAAAAAAAGATATTATATAGCCAGGCAGTTACTAAAAGCCTTTCTAAAAGAAACAAAAAAACTTCAAACAGCCATAACAGTAACAAAAAAAAAGAATAATATAAGCATACACAGTTAGCTCTAAAAGAAATTAAACAAGATAAACTAGAGCTTTTTGACATAACAACATGAACTTAGTCAAAAATCAAAGATGCACTACCATTTTATGATAATATTAAAGAATTAATTAGATACAAACTTTTTATTAAACTAATTACAAATTATATTCCAAAAGCAATCACAGCAAAATTGTTCTATGGAGATATAGCATTTTTTAGAAGCTTTATATAAATCATTACAATCAGATCATAGCATCAAACAGAATTTAATAATTTGTTTACAGAGGCTCTAGACATCTATAAAAAACAATACAATGTACTAGCAACAGATAAAAAAAATTAGAATCAAATCTTTGAACTACTACAAATTAAACTAGCAACAGATTACTTGACTAATCTAAACTTCAACTTAATGAATATATGGAAAATTACAAGATATATCTTCTATATAACAGAATTTGCAAAAATCTTATAGCAACTAAATTTCAAAACAATCAAAAAAATAGTTTTAAGTTTTATCAATAAGACACTAATACCATTACTTTTGGAATCTACTTCAATTTCTAGTTATTTAATAAAAGCCATCTTTTTTAGTCTACTTATCTCAAATCATTAAATTATTGCATCTGTAGCCAAGACTTTATATTTAATGTTTTTATTTGATAAAATACCTGAAACATACATTTTAGATAATCAAGAACTCCTATCAGACTTATACAAACTTCTAAATAATGAAGTATACAACATATTTTCTATTATAAGCAGAGCAGACTTGCAAAACCTAGCTCAATACAGAGAAACTCTGATATTTTTTAACAAATTTCTTTTAGCTACTTTGAGCTACTAGCACCAAAGAGCCTACTACCTTTCACTTTACAAAACTTAATTTCTAAACTAAAAAAAAAATTTCTTTTTTTACCTAAGAACCAAGAAGAATTCAAAGAACATATTAAACTTTTGTAAATAGTTTACTTATTTACAAAACTATCAAATAACTATATTATCTTATATAGATAACTGCTTCAAAATCCTGCAGACTTAAAAATATCAGACCTTACTTTCTCTTTACAAACTATAGAAGAAGTTGATCTATTCATTAAAAAGATTCACTTATATATAGCATTTCAATACTATTACCAAAAACATACTGTGATTTCAAATATACAGAACTTTCAGATCTACCAGAAGATGCCAAACTAGTTATAGCAATAAACTTAATCTTATCTATCTTAACTTCCAAAGAGCTAAGCATTGCAGCCAAAGCACTACAAGAACATTACTATTTCTATACAATATCTCAGTCTTGGATAAACATTCAAATAAAACAACCTAAACCTAGTGATACTTCAAATAAACTACATTTTACAATCAAAAAACTGCAACTTGCATTAGCCAAAAAAAAAATTAACAATATAAATATGCCTATTAAAAAATATCACAATATTCTCTTAATTTTGAAAACTCTTTGACAAAACTTTTTTTATTACATAATACCAGAATACATATTTGATTTTATAGATCTACTTGAACTATCTTTTGACATCTTTAAAAACAAAAAGACAACTAACACAAACACTTGCAATAGAAGAAAACCTTATGACAGAAGACTTATAAGCATATATCCTAATACAAACATTCTTACAATTTGTAAAAAACATGAACAAGTCAAACCTCTATAAATTTAATATAAATAAAAAAATTAACATTACTACTTACAACATCAGAGACATTAATAATATACTAAAAATGCAAACATGAATCAAACACTATGTTGAATCAAACTTATATATAATTTCTTTTACTAAAACTAAGCTAAAAGACTTGATAATAAAGTTATTAACTAATTTTTTAAATAAAATCTTTACCTTAAACATTGTATTATACAAACTAAATTAATAAGAAGCCAGCTTAAGAACTGTCTTAATAGTTTGCAATCAACTACAACTATATATTTACAAAATTAATACTTTTCAAAAATCAGCTATATGTCTTTATTTCTTTTTTTTTAATAACAACAAATCTCATATCATTTCAACTTATCTTTTTTCAAATTATTCTTTTCTTCTAAAAAAGACCTAATCTCAATTACTTAACTAGATTACAGAAGCTAAAGCTAGAAACTGGCATTTAATTATACTAGAAGATTTTAATGTTAATCAATTTAGAGACCAATACTTTTTAATATTCACAAATCTAAATACTGCCAATCTAACAAGTTTACTAACTTTTCATAATATTCAAATGCCAACATGGCATGACCCAACTTTTACTAGCCAAATCTATGATTTCTGGATCTTGTTAGATATATTACTAGCATTTGAACCTCCATCTATAACTGATGCTTTTTACATCTTAGGCAGCTATTATTGCATCCTAAATACAACTTGGTATACAAACTTTTTACTTCAAAAAACCCTAAAAACAAAAAGAAAAAAATATATATATATCTATTTAAGAAAATGACATCAGAAATCTGAAAAAACTTTGAAGATTCACTAAATATCTGTTTTAATTTATAAAATATTTCAATATCAAATATAAACAAAAATAATATAAATAAAATATAAAAATTCTGAACAGTAAAATTAAGAAAAAAAATAAATAAACATATTCCATATATTCTTACTACTTCTAAATTCTTTTTTGCACTTTTGCTAAAAGCAACTAAACTGCATTTTGCTTTTAAAAATATTGACAAATGTTTACATTACCTCTCAAATAATGCTTTAAATAACTTAACTAAAGTAAACTTTTACTTATCAAAGACAGTTATTCTTGCAGAAATAGATATTTTATTAATCACACAAGCACAATTAATTTTTCTCTATTCAATCTTATAACATAGATAAAGCAATACAAGCATACAATATGGTAAGCACAAAACTTCAAAAAAAAACAAGAACAAAATAAAGAATCAAGTTCTATACATATTAAAGATATTTAGACTTTAAAGATAACACTAGTTGTATGCTAGATAGTATTCTTAAAAGAAAAGCAGAATCAGTAAACTTTAAAAAAATTATATTTCCAAACAAGATAATTACTAACAAGAATAAAATCAAAGAAGCCACACATCTACATTACAGAAACTGGACCAAAAAAAATCCATCTAATAATACTAGCTAGAAAAAATAGAAATCAATATATAATTGACTTAACAACATTAAAAGCAATATTTATAACAACCTTTTGTCTTCAATTTCTCTATCTGAGCTTGAACAAACTATAAAAAAAGCCTTTAAAAAAATAGCAATGAGACTACTAAAAATTGCAAATGAGGTTTTTTAGCATTTATCATCATTAGCTCTTCTACTATTACTAGAAATATTCAAAAATGCTTGATACAAAAATACATTACAGATCAGTAGCTACAAGACAATATTTGGCTAATTTCAAAAAAACAACATTAACTTTATAAAAAAATATATATTAATATATTAATAAAAATTACAGAAAATATACAGAATGTATAAAATATATATTTAATAATAAGATTTATATACTGAATTATAAATAATTCTATTACTTTGATAAAAATTATTTTAAAAATATACAAAATTTATTCTTAATAGATATTAAATTATTCTTAATAAATATAAAATTATTATTTATAAAGAATTACTACTGAATTATTATTCTTAATAGATATAGAATTATTATTTATAAAAAATTACTACTAAATTATTATTTTTAATAGATACAGAATTATTATTTATAAAGAATTACTACTGAATTATTATACTTAATAGATATGAAATTATTATTTATAAAAAATTACTACTAAATTATTATTCTTAATAGATACAGAATTATTATTTATAAAGAATTACTACTTGAATTATTATACTTGATAGATACAAAATTATTATTTATAAAAAATTACTACTGAATTATTATACTTAATAGATACAGAATTATTATTTATAAAGAATTACTACTAAATTATTATACTTAATAAATATAGAATTATTATTATTATTATTATTTATTAAATAATGCTCAAGTAGAAACTTTATTACATATAGAAACATAAGTTCTAAATTTAAAGATTTCTAAAC